>DWEE01001492.1:0-13198 GCA_018245755.1 Parelbella macleannani
GCTCCACGTGTCAATTATGAGTGGCGTGCCATTGGAGAGGCCTATGTCCAGCAGTGGACGGGAGTAAGCTGATAATGATGATGATGATGATGTGTCAATTATATTTCGAAATATAAAAAACAGCCATATATTACATAGCATACAAAATCCTTCCTCTATTGCCATACATATAAAATAAAGTACATCTACACACACAAAAAGAAGAAAGAAACAGAAAACAATTCATCAGATATCTACGCGTCTAGGATCGAAACCGGAACTTCGCGCGGAAGACCGGTATGGTAACCGTCGTCGCGCCGGTAGGGTCGTCAGAATAATCCATACGTTCAGAGTCCACGTGAAGTACTCGAACCAGCCAGCCACGGACGTTAGTCCACAACATACTTAAAGCAGTCTTCCGTAAATAGTACGTATACGCCTGGGAATGCTAAACACTGGACAGACTTAAACAGGATATTGGCACTTATTTTTGAAATTGTTTTCCTTTGCTGCGGCACTTTTGTTTGGGCACTTTCTTAATGGTCGTCACAGATGGAACTATAAAATAGCAAGGCATATTACGATATATCTATAGTATCGTTCGAGGGACCGCATACGTAGCTGAATTGTATAGAAAGACATTATACACACAAGATATAAGCAAGAGCCATTTAATCTTAAGATAGGTATCCTTATAATTTGAAGGAAGTGCGCCCAAGAACTAGGACGTAGAGTCCCAGAGTGGGAGATTTAATTTTAAGCCATTAAGTTCCCTCTGCATTATCTGGTCGAATGCTTGGATTAAAAAAAAAAACAAATAAAGTACGTTCTCTCCAGCTCCAGGGCTCCTTAAATACATTTTAAAAACCTACGAAATTTCTTCAGTATAATAATAATATAATATCTAAGGCCAACTTTGTTTTTATAATTAAAAACTAGACAGCTCCTATGCTATGGTGATCAGATAGTAATTGTTATACTTACGTAAATTCTTATACACATACTTATATACATTATTTTAAACCCACAAACACATTAAATGTCAATTTTACTATTAAATGTTTCGTGAGTATTTATACACATGATTATATATAGCAAGTAGCAAATATTTGCTATGGGTGGGAATCGAACATATAATCGGGGCACGGCAGACTGAGTTACTAACAACTAAACCAACAGCCAGTCCTTTGGTTCTGGTTGGTTGTTATCCACTTTTATATGTTATGATCTCTTATAGTGGAAGAAACGCACAGTTCAAAAGTTCGTTATTAACGACATGGCATTTAAGATGTGTGGCTTGATTCTTATTAAATAAATGAATGCATGTATTACATCTCAGACATTACATTTTTTGTGCTTTCGTGGCACGAATGTACGCGAAATGCACACTTAAAGAATGCTAAGTATCTGACTGGTGTGGATGTAGTCGCCGCTCCTCGGCGTATGATACGACACTGCGATGGTAAGCCGTGATGGAACCAGATCTAAAAGCTCTACCCATGAACGAGGGAGAAGAAAAGCTGTCACCTTGACGCAGTGGTATTCAGGTGAATAATTGCTTGGCTTTGTTCAGCTGTGTGTATTGAAAATATAGTCTTATAAACGTGACATTCTTGTAACAATTAAAACAAATATTACTTAAAGCAAAATACATTAACAATAATTAATAACATTTTGCTTTTTATCAGCCCACATTGATTTATTATTACATAATCTATGGACTCGCCAGCTGTCACATGTTTTTATAAACATATTAAATTTCAGCTTTAAAGCTAGCGCATTAAAGTTAAAATTAGATTGCACATATGGACGTAACTCAATAAGTTTTCCCTCGCTTTTTCATGAGGTCATTGTCGGTCAAGAAACAGGTATTTCAACTCTGCACGTTGCAAATACCACCTTTTCTTCGGAGCAATAAAGTTGAGATAGACTCGCGAAAAAATTATTCTCACGATCCAAATTATAACAAGACGAAAACGAGTCGTGGGATAAAAGACTAAATGCGCTCTAATTGCGTACGCAGTAAAAGTCAATTTGGATTGATTCTATTAATAAAATATTCGCGCGCTTTTCGTGTAGGAAGCACACGTGGCGTATGGGCTGTAATCATGCAATGCTGTATTCCACATGAACTTTTCATGCTTCTACAAACTTACCCATGACTGGACTAATTAATTTAATTTACTTACCAATCGACTTTATAAATTTAATTTCAAATAAAAGCACACAATGAGTAAGGAGTAGTGATGTAACGAATATTCACATTTGCATTCGCGCATATTCGTATATTCGTATTCGCCTGCGTATTCGCTAAATTTCTGCGAATGTTTTGCGAATAATCAGAATAAAAAAAACAATTTAAAGATAATAAAGGTTATTAAAATCAAAATTCATTCATTTCTTGTTTTTTAATGCAAGAAGTAACTTAACCTTGTACCTAATCATATTATCAGTCTTCACTTTATCATTTGGTATTATGTATTTATGTATTTAATTAACTGTGGGCATTAAAGCTTGAAAGTAAAATTTTCATTAGAACTTATATGACAAAAATATACAATGGAATTTATACAAACAAAAACAAATTCTTCTATGAAATTTTTATTAGTTTTGACTTACCGTTAATGGCAATTGGCTCCAAATTTGAACCAAAGCTGAATATTTTGAATATTCCAATTGCTGTTAATAAGGAATTGAATTTAAATAAATTAGGATTCATTTGCTCGTTATTGTTATTTTACTGCCTCGTTGGTCGAGTGGCCGCGAGCGCGACTGCCGGTCGGAAGGTCCTGGGTTCAAATCCCGGGTTGGGTGCTATTCCATTTTTCTAATTTGGAATTTCTCATAATGACTCGGAGTCTGGATCTGTGCCCGGTGTATGAGAAGGGGCTCACCACCTATTCCATGGGACTTAAACGTAACTGGTGAAACGTGGGAGTGCACTACACTCCACTGCATAACCCTTCCGGGATAACAGGCGTGATGTTACGTTTTTACATTATTTTATTGATTCAATATCATTCAGACAAAAATCAAGTTTTATTATGTTGCAAAATAGGTACGTAATCTACAATTGTATAAGTGGAGTAGGACGTAAGTGATAAAACGAAAAATAGTGTAACACGCGCTGCAAAAGGTTAAGAGAGATCATCAATGTCCTTCTCAATCACGTGTTCTCAGCTACTGAGTATTCACTAACCAAAAGAAGGATAATGGGTCACAGTCAGTTTTATAACATAACATATCATATCCGTGACTCATGCATCAACGGACACGTAATAAAATAATTATGTTAAATGCCCATGAGCGGACTATAAAGAGACCAAAAATGGACATATTCTCCTTGTCATTTTCAGCAGAGGATTGGCGTTGGTAGACTTTTGAAAGCAATCAGTAAAATAAAATATATTATGATAAGTATCAACGAGTAAAGAGAAATAAATTGGATATATTCCTTTTGTCATGTTCAGCACTGTATTGGAGTCGATTGAAGACTTTAATTAAAAATTTTAGAAGCTGACGGTCAATTTGTTTTCAAAACAGCTTCAGAAAACTGTCCAAGTAATGCATGTACAAATCTACAGATGACATAATATTCTTACGAGTACCGACACTTGTTGCGAAATTTATGAAAGAATTGTTAAGTTTTTTCGATTTTGTTATACACAAGTTACTATAATAAAATAATATAATTGATTTGGGCCGGTCCATTAGTAATTTTGTAAACTAGTTTTTTCTTCTATTTTAATACTTTTTAACATAGCGCAGAAGCAATGCGTTTACAAGATTGAATATGCCTCGTCACAATACAACACACATACACACACATCCACAATAAATACATAAATATAAACACACTCATAGTTAGGTATGTATGCATATGTACATATTATGTAGTGTGATATTGTTATTTAATAAGTTTGCTTGTAACTCCCGGGAGAGTGGAGCATCCTACTATAGGCTATAAGTACTAGCAAGGAGTAGTGCTAGCAATTCACTAACGTTAAAATGCTATATGAAGTGAAGAAGTTTTAATTATTATGTCGGCGTAGGAAAACAGCATCAGTGCTGATAATGTGGAGTTGTGAAATCGCTTTAATTCTCTCATTCTCAGAGGAATCTTGTGATCGAGAGAAGAACGGTAAAATCGACTTTTTTCGGCCGCCATACAGAAAATTTGCTCCATTTTACATGTTAATGTGTTTGGTGGAATAAATGACACGAAATAATTCTACTGTCCACGTCGAACATTTCTTTTCATTTTAAAACTTCTAATATACATAAGTGATAAAAGGAATGAAGTATGTCATTAAGGCCTCTTCAAGTTTATGCGAATGAGCTTTATGCTCGAGGATGCGGGAATCAGTCAAACATATTATTGTATTATAGTAAACGCCTCTGAGACCTACCTGCACGCCCCAAAAGCCCAAAGGTCGTCTAAAAAATATTCTCGTATCGAACCAAAGAGCTTTTCTACTCCTGTTCTCAGAAAACAGGCCAAAATAAAGGAATGCGGCGGCATAAAAGCGCTCAGAACCTGTTGCTCGGTAATAATGACGAGAAAAAAACGTATTCGTTGAAAAAACAGCGACTCGTCAGCTGATTCTGTCGAGTGAGGCGCCCCCTTACCACGAGACCCAAAAACCGCGATATCCTTTTTGATTTGTTCGAATACTTTAAAATTTAGATAGGTTAAATGCATTCAGTCTGGTTCTTGTGTACCTGTGCATCGTGTAATTACTTATTTTATGTACAGAGTAGAATTTCTTGCAATTATATATTCAAAAATAGTGAATTGTCTACAACTGAACCATCCTAAAAACTTATAATTATTTGTGTACTTACAAGTCAATTATGCCAAGATGTTGTAAAAAATATATTTTAGATATAAATTAAATAATTTTAAGATTTGCAATCAACCCATAACGTGGTACAGGCAACCCGTCTGACATGTTTTGCGGCCTCAGCTGATTCCCGCCAAAACCGGCGTTGGTCGTATAACCAACAATTGTAAAACACAATAAAACGCTTTTAAATAATAACTTTTGTCCGAAACATCGTGTCTTGGGGCCAACAAAGGGGTGTTTGTAGTCCTGTAATAGTGATAAAGGCTTCAAATGTTCAAAAAAGGGAATTCTCTCACGTTGTCGTCAGCTGATTTTGGCGCGCATGTCCGCGGCCATGTTGGGTTGTTCGAAACCAGTTCAAGTTCCGTTGCTATGCGTCGCCTTGATTCGTTATGTTTATTTATATTTTTGCACGCGATCTTCAAAGCGCTCTTTTTATTGTCGTACGTCTACGGTATTGTTATTTTGGAGGTCACGAGCTGCAGCTGATTTGAGATAAACGTAGTATCAGATGTTGCTTAGGAGTACATTAATAATAACTCAATAAGAGCTAAGGGTGTATCATGTTTATGTTTGATTGAAATATAGTTTGATGTTTCTTCGTAGAAATACGTAAGAAAACAAAGAAAGGTGTAATATATAATAAATATTTTATGGTACATTTCAGCAAAAGCCTTTTATCAGTAAAGTGATTACAAAATAAAACTGTAGAGAATACTTTGAAATTGTTTTATACGGTGTTAAAATCTAAACAGACGTTAGAAATATTAATTACATTGCCAACTTCAACATTCCGTAGCTTTTTATATTTTCGAAAAAATCCTACTTAAAAATTAGGTTCTTAATTATAGCGTTTTAAGTGTACGTTAAACAATGGTGAATTATTATTATTTTTTGTTATTGTTTGTATCGCCCTAAGGCTATCTGGCAATTGCATCCTTTGAGGAATTTTGTACGTCCAAGTAAAAACATCCAGGTTTGCGATAAGGTGTAAAGAATAAAGAAATACGCAATTTTTAATAATATGTACTACATGAACATTAGCTCGGATCAAATGCCTAAATGATAAAACTGTATAATATGTCAACTTACACTTATATATTATTAGAAGGTTGAAGTTTAATTGTATTTAAAACTGCTAGGATCCTGAATGCTGCTGGTTCTTCGCTTTTTTGCTCTGCCCAAATACACTTCAAATCGTCAACTACTTTTGTTACTCTTTCTAATAGATAAATGAGTATGAAAGCTTGTATCTCGCAAAGCCTAGGTCTTAATTCATATTGTGCTGTACATTCATCTGATCAATGAGGCTTCACAGTCACTTTCAATTTTACCTGACAAAAACCTCACGATGCTTAGGTGGTTGATCACAACCTGTGTTCGGTGGGAAAAAACGAATAACTTCAACACATTGTATCGGAGATCAAATGAATCATACTTATTTCACTGTTGGGTCTCAAGTCGCACTGTTATTTATCCGGGTCGTCCACGCTCGACAGCGGTCTCAGTACCTGCTATTTTTTTCCAGTCTTGGGATAAATTTTCGTGTGAATCCTGGATGAAAAAATTTTGGCCTCAAAATCTGTAATTGCTATTGTATGCGGTCTCAGATGAAAGTTAATGGTGGCTCGTTGGAAATCCCTTTGACTAGAATTGGTTAGTCAAAATATTACTGCTGCAGTTATTTCTATTTCTGAATTGCAATATTTCTAATTTTGTTTTCCGGGTGGTCAATCACACTAATATTCAAAAAGTTCTTAATCCTTAGTACCAGTAAGTCATCAGTAACTAGTCTGTAGAAAACATTATTTATATGAAAGGTTAATATCAAACACCTGTATCGAACATCTAATTAGCAAATAGAAGGACAGCATTACGTATTTTTTATCAATCATTATTTTCCTGTTCGTACTACATACATTTTAAAAATTATTATTCATTTTAAAAACTGCACATTTATTTACAAGATAAGTATTTTGAAATAATTTTCGTTGTCATAGAAGAATTTAGACCACCGTGCTAGTGAAAAATGTCTCCAAAATCTATCGTGAAGGTGGATCTATTTTGTGATAAATTTTATTATGATTCGTTATCAATTGTTGTTTTTATCGCGATAGAAGCGTAATTTGAGGTAAATTCAATACGTAGTCCTAAGAATAGGTACTCGTACATAAGTACATAAATACGACCGATCTCAATAATTGCTATTTTTTAAATATTGTAATCAAAAAACTGGTAAAAATGAACACGGATAAAGTAGTAAGTCATTACCACTAAGTAGTTACGGGTAAATCCGAAAAAGTAAACTTAAATCTTTAAATTTGTCTCTGGAAGTGTAAAAGGTTTATCTTAAAGTCACCAGACCCTTAGATTATCCCTCGACTCTTTTGTTATAATTTCTAATGACTTGTTCAGATGTTACAGTAGTCATAAATTTGTTTAAATAGCTTTCAGACTCTCATAAGGATCGAAAAATGGATGCAGTGTTGGTAATACTTACCAACACTTACCAACACACTATTATCTACTGATAATAATTGAAAGTTGTATTTATTGTTGGTCCTAAGCTAACTTGACTGGCCGACCACCATAAGTTAGTAATATCCGAAAATGATCTTAATGTTCGCACGTAAAAAATACTGCAGTTTATGCTGCCATGTAGAAAGAAAATTTTATGACTGCAGCCTTTTCTATCCTCTGTCTGTGTAAAATTTAAAATTCCCAGACCATATCTCGCCATGTTGCAATGTTTCTCATTTATTAGAACTAAGATCGTCTGTTCTCGGATGGTTTCAAAAGGTCTTGATGGAGTTAAACGACTGTTATTTGATTTAACGTGGGTTGAGGAAAGTGAAAATATTGTTGCTAGAGCTCGCCCCGATGGACATACTCGAGGGGGTTCGGGCATCCCAGCGGGCTCCAAACTAGTCCTTCGATAGTGTGAGACTTTGTGGCAAGGTCTTGGTTTCTCGCGTATGGCCGCGTTCAACTTTCATCTCTTTGTCTACGCACCTTGCTACATTCTATGAAAAGTCAGAAAAACAAGAAATCGCTTAAACAGCGGCTGCACTTCCTCTCATTCAAAATGCAGTTTACTAATATCCGATTAGTTCACTCAAATCTCATATCGGTCCATTACCATCTCGAAACCGAAAAGCCGCATCTCTTGTTTCTCACGGAGATACGGATCCAAGCACTCTGCAGATGTTGCGTATCTAAAATACCCAGGATACTACGTCTTGAGAATTCCAGGTTGTCTGTGTTGTGGATGCTGGATTGTAGCAATCTATATATGCCAGAGTTTATCGCTCTCATAGTGATGATCACGAGACAACAGGGCGGTCAACAGTGGATTCTCGACGATTTAATTACACACCACCAACATTGGATTTACCCTTACAGAGACAGAGAAATAGCCCATGCTGGAAAAGAAATTTACAAACTTGCGTTGACCCTTGATCTCACGCAGCTGATCATCCAGGCAACACGCGTTCCGGACATTGCGGACCATACGGTAAACTGCTTGGACTTCCTGCTCACATCAAATCCGGATCAGGTGTTGCGACTGGCTATGGAATACGTCATCTTATTTTCAAACGTAAATTCTAACTGCAAAGCTCCCCCATAGTTTAGTGCTGAATCTGCTGAAGCCGAACGTGCTAAAAAGTGAGGTTAACCTCAAAAAATATTAAAATCACGCTCACGTATTGAATTTATCAAAAGAAATATATATATAAGCACTAACTTTTACTATAAATTTACTTGATTTTGAATGTCTTTTTATTTTATTATTTTCAAACTAGTATGTTATTCTTTACGTCACTATATTGAACTTTGATAAAATAAATAAATACATGAATATTATATTAACAAAAAGTATATAAACGCTTCTGTAACGTATATATGTATAATACATGTGAATAAACGTAAATGAATGAACACGTGCAAAATAAATTGTAGCATCATGGTTAAACATCGAAATACAGCGCCATTTATCTTGTTAGGTAGGTGTGCTACCGATAGATTTGCTAACACTGTCATCTGTTGGAAACATATAAAATTAAAAACAACATGGCGCATAATCGAAAATCGTGACGATTTGCTATAAAATTTAAAATTGCTGTGTAAGTCACATTAACAGAGTTGGTTCGTATACTATCTCGAGAATATACATAGACCAATAAGTTTGCATAACGAAACTGCTGATATAACTGTGATGCAGGTACAGATAGCTTAAATTCTAGTCGAGAATATAGGTCACTTAAATATATATTTCCAAATCACATGAACACCTGCAGGCATCGGAAGCATAAATAAATACACAAATGCAACATGGTTTTTTTAATATATGATAAGTTAGCGTTTTTCTGATGGAAAGCGTAGATGCGAAAACCCCCGCGAAAAGCACCCTTGTTTTAAAAAGTCCTGGTTTATTAGTGCCCGGAAAAACAGCAGACGGACGCTGGCAATGTGTTCCACTCTAGCTGTTTGGGTAAATACAGTCAAGTTAATAAGCTATACGATATATATTATCTATCGATAAAATATCGTATTCGTCATTAATAGGTCGCATCAAGTGACGTAACGCTGTGTCAATTGCACGTCTAAACTACGTAAGCAAATGAGCAGGAAGGAGTATATAGCTACCTCTGTTTAACAATATACATACATCCACGTAGTTCCCACTTTGTTAGATACTTGTCATTAATGTCTAAAAAATAGAAGAAACTTGCCTTATACAAAAAATCGCAGACGGTCGAAGTATTTTGTGTAAACTACAAATTTGGACATTTTGTATTCCACTGCTTTTAGAAGTAAAATATCGTCTATTCGTATTCCTTTATGCACATGCTATGCCTGAGCAACAAGATGTGTGTATCATAATTTGTGTAGTATTCCTCATGACGGTTATCTTCACCAATTTGGAAAATTACACTGAATATTAATCTTAAAAAAGACAGCTTATTATTTTGTTTAGTTAGGAAAGCCTACTGTGTAATATCCTAAATCTAGAGCCCTATCAATGTTAAGTTGAAAACGTAACCGATGGTTAACATTTCTCTTCACACGAAACAGTACTTTCAAATTTTCATTACATTACACCTATCTATATAAATATAAAAAAATAGGTCTGCCGTTGCGTGCGCCCACGACTATACTACTGGATAGATTTAAATAATGTTTTCTAGTAGTACGTCTTAGACATTTCGTTTTTATCTTAAACAAACTTTATTACAATATCTTCATTTATACATACAGATAAATAAAATTGCATTGCTCTCCTATCTGCTAGTGAAAGTCCTGTTAAAATCGATCCAGCCGTTCCAGAGATTAGCCGGAACAAACAGACATACAGGCAGGCGGATAGACAAAAACTGTAAAAAATGTTATTCTGGTATATTTACCGTGTATACATACATATGAATTTATTAAAAAGCGGTTAAATTAATATTACAAACAGACACTCCAACTTTATTCATCTGTATAGATGGTTTCTTCTCTGTACATAAAATACACTCGTAGTACACGCAGAGGAAGTGACGGGTAACAGTTATATAAAGTAACGTTATTATACCTTAACTTGCTTTAAGAATAACGCTAACTGAGAGTAACGCTGACTCAAAGAGACATGGAAGGCGTATGATGAAATTGAGGTTGGTGGATAGATTAACTTCGAAGACGTCACGAGCAAAATGTTTCATGAAAGGAAACGGTCTCATGGTGGAAAAGAAATTTAGGACGATTTAGAAAGAAATTTATTTACAAATAGGAAGATGGTCCGAAATAGTCACAGGTTGATACCAAACAGTTGGAAGAGGCATCAAATAACGCAAATAATATAGTAAATATGCGGAGATATTAAAAATACCTTAAAGTTTAACTCTTTTGAATATCGGCAATAAAAAAAGTTTTTACTACATAATGGCAACAATTATCTTTTATTAAGCCTCCATAAAGATAAACAGATCATGATCAGTACTATTCGGCCCAGAAAATCTTTGCCAGTAATCATAAAAGCCAGCCATATCGTGTTCGGCGTGAGCTGACCCGCTGTTTGCTGCAAATGCTATTCTATATATAGCTGATATAAATAATGTTTGGCATCATGAGTTTTGTCTTGCAAGGACAATCACATAAAAATATTTGGTTGGCCAATATCGGCCAAAAGGTTTTAACTTTTGCCTTTTGCCATCCTATTTTATACGCTTTTACCAAAACTTAAATCATAATAATAACAAGCAATGATAGTTTGGTGAACTATAGTGGTTTATATTTCAGCCCCTCAAACCAGAGATCTGCGACTCGAAACCAGTGACTCACCCGTCACGGTACAATTATGGGTATTTTTAAAACGAAATATTACTCCCTGCAAGGATGAAGGAAAACTTCGTTAGGAAATATTCGTAACATAAAATGATAAAAGAATTGTTTTAAATTCGGAATGCTTTATATTTTGGGTCGAATCTGAAACTCGCTGAGATCTGCTTAATCTTTATTTATACTTATCATATACCTATAAAGTCAATATGACATATAATATCCGGTATTTAGAAGCTCTACTCTCCTTAGGTGTTGACTGCCAATGAGTAAAAAAATCTCTCGTGAGGTTAACATCAGTGTTGTCATGGTTAGTGACCTTTGTCGTAACGGATAATAAATGCTAATGCTTTCAAAAGTTCCGCCTTTTCCGGAATAGACAAGGAACAAACTTTTCTCGCGGTACTGATAGGGTTGTCTATGGTACACAAAAAATCGATGTGAACTTTCTTATGTTGTGGCCGAGAAAAAGGTCTTACAAAATATACTTATGCTGTTTGTATGTAACACAGCCGAACAGTCAACCGTCACAAGTGGTTCCCGCCCATGAGTAATTACCATATAGGTAATAGGAGTTTGGAAATAATTCAAATAGTGTCAATTACAATTGAACGTTTAGAACGTTTAATAGAACGTTTATCCAATAATACTCCAGTTAGGATATGTTAGGAGGAGTGCAGATAGTATTAGTTAATATGAGTTTATATCAGGCCTTAGCCTATTAGAGACCTTGTGCAGTATAAGTAATAAATTCCTTAATCAACAATTATGTTACGCATACAAATTAAAAAGGGAATAATTAATTTTTACGTCTTATCCATTGAACCAACCCTAGACACAAAAGTACATTGCAGAAATAGCTTAAACAAACATTCAGAGCGTCTGTTTGTCCGGATTTCTGCAAGAAAACAGCGGGGAACGCGTGAAGCGGTGTTGCTAATGCGGAAAATCAATACGGTGCTTGTACCGAGAAATATTATTAAGCGATCACGTACATTCACTTAACAGACAGCGAATAGACCCTTAGATGATATAAAAATAGAAAAGAATGATGCCTCAACATATTTTATTACATTGGATTGTGTATAAAAAACACATGTAAACATCGCTTGTTTGTACGCAGTGTTCCTTTCATAAAGTCGCTAATGTATTTCTTAGTCCTCGATAAAAACACGTTTTTTATCATCAGAGTGCCTCAAAATGAAATAAAAGCTGGCTTATCAATTTCATCTTCAGTTTATATCAGTTTCAATTGGACATAGATCTCCCCTTGTGAATCCCCAACTTGCAACGTCCACATTGTTCCTAAACCTTTCGCATATCGTCATATCATTTAGAAAAAACATTAATATACATATTTTTTTTTTCATTATGTACACAATTTCATGACAGCACATAAAAATTGTTGATTTTTTTTAATAGGATTTTATTTTGTAGGATTCCAGGTTTCTTCATATAAAATTAATTGCTCGGGTGGCAGCCTTCGAAGTACGCTGGCTTATCGTTCAAATGTGACATTCATAATTCTTAGTTGTGAAAAGCATAGTTAAAAACGGGTTCTTTCCCGAAGTAGGGAACATTTTATCCGAAACTATAGTATATTCTGCAAGGAAATGTACTAAAGTCATCAATAAAAAAGGTTAGGTATGTACACGAGCTCTCAAAAATTATATTTAAGTAATCGCGAATTGGTCAAGTTAATCTAAAGATTTCTTTTAAAAAGTGTTTTATTGGGTATCATTTTTAATCTGTAGCGTGGCACGAATTTTGCAACGCTCTAGACACATGTTATGCAATCTCGTGACAGATGTTAGTCACATCAGTCACGTTAGGTCACGTAACGTCACTGCGGGAATGTTGGTAATACAGAAAATTAATGCAGCACTGACAACTTGTAACATACAGCCTTAATGTAAGAAAATGGTGGGCAGGTTGGAGACATTCTTCACTAAAATAAGGAAGGCGTTGTTTTACGGAAATGCATTGTCATATAAGTTATGTTACATTTATTTTGCGTTTATAGTTTTTTATAAGTGCATTATTGATTCTGTTTT
>DWEE01001493.1:0-13198 GCA_018245755.1 Parelbella macleannani
CACGCCAGGCTTATAAGAATAAATACATTTGGCACTCAGTGCTCTCTGCCGTGTCATTAAGGGAGATGAGGGAGGGGCCTGGCGTGACGGTATAATTATAAGAAGTTGGTAGATAGTTAAGAAGTAGGTACGAAACGATTCGCTCAGAAACATCCCAAACGTCTCATTTACAAGAGCCATCAATTGACTTATTGAGGCCAATTGATCCGTGGGGATGCGGGAGGTGGAAACCGTCAATATTAATCAGTATTCGGCTAACGGCGTTGAAAACAAACTGTGTACCTACTTACCTACGTAGGTACCGAGATTATCTGCGTTGATAATTCGTAAGATCACGCTTGGAATCCTAGAAGGGGTAGGCCAAGCAGCGTAGAACACTCCCAAAATTCACTAGTTACGTTTACGTCACTCTATGCAATAGGTGATGAGGCTATTGCCATATACCGAGCACAGATCCGGACTCCTATACACTGCTGGGAATTTCTACTAGAAGATCGAAGTCAGAAAAATCCGATAGTATCCAACGCGGGATTTGAACCCAAGACCTCTTGATCAGCAGTCACGCTGGCAATCATTATATGCGAAGATATTTCTTAATTAACCTTCAGCTCATGGCTGCGAAGTATATAGGTGTAGAAAATGTGGGTAGATTGCAATTGTAGAACAATAATTATCATCATCATCAGCCTGCTTCAGTCCACTGCTAACCGTGGGTCTGCCCTAATAAGCGCCTTCCTATCCTGTCCTCAGCTTGCCACAATAAATAATAATGCCATATGTAATACCTTGAATTTAAATGTTGAAAGTACGTTTTTCCTTAAGGAATTATTAAATGGCGAGACATTTTTAGCATTCATAATCTACTATATTTGTTATCATACCGATGTGTACCGGGTTCAGAGGCTAATAAATCAAGCCTAAAGACTCAAAAGGACACAAATCCTCCAGAGGACAAATTAAAATGAATACGTTTTTTCTTCGGCTCGTCGGCCTGGTGCAAGCTTTGAGCGAAAAGAATATTGTTGTTATATCTCTGCGCCAGTCCCTTATAGGGCAGGCAGCACCGAAACAATCCAACATAACAAGACTTAAGATTCAATTCTAATATGTTATATAAATCTTTTATAGTGTTAATAAATGTGTTTGTTATTATTATTACGCAAAGTGGCTGGCAGTGGTTAAATGCGAAGAGCTGAAGATCGAGCTCAGTGGCGTGCCATTCGAGAGGCCTATGTCCAGCAGTGGAGGGAAGTAGGCTGTAATGAATCTTGACGTCACTACTGTATATGTCGATTTATTACTTTGTTTAAAAAAAATTGATGTTTAACATCCGTTTTAAAGTGTATCAAGGGAAACATTATACTAATAAATAGTTGTACTACATAGTTCCCAGTCCTCTATTATACTGAACGTGGAAAGAGGCAAACTGCCATGCTTACCGTTGAATGATTACTCAGCTTTACAATAAGCGCGTTTCTTATGTGACTGATAATATAGTAAATAACAGTAATACGCTTGTATTCCCTCATGGGATAGGCAGAGGAATATAATATACCTACTTTTCATTACTTGTGTTGTGTACCTATCACATAATAGGGGTGAGCCTGTTGTTATACACTGAACACAAATCCAGACTTTGTGAGACAGTACAGCGGGGAATTTGTTTGGGACTTGACTTAATGCCATATGTCTACATGGTGAAGCAGACGGCGTCTACAGTAGTCATCTAACGGTTTTGAGCTTCACGCTTCAAGTCACACCATCTCAAACCGATGTCAACACGGTGCGGCGCCAGGTCTGCCGTGGACGGTCACGCTTTCTTCTCAAACGAGGATTTCAATCAAGCGCTAATACTGAGAATTTAAATTTACAAAAATCCAGTTAAACTTTGCCCGACTCGAGGATCGAAACCAGGACCTTTTGATCAACAGTCGCGCTTCCAACCACTCGACCAATGCCGCAGTCATATAATAGAATGATTGATGACGATGATTATATATTTATAATTCATGTTTTTCAGTATTGTGGTCGTTTCTCTAATGACTTGCACCATTCAGCAAGGAATTACTAGTTTTCCCGGTACCGTTCTTAACAATACTACCTAGAATGAAAAATGGTTGCGCGGAAACCGTCTTGAGGAAATTGTTTTGAAACAAATTCATTAGGTGCTTTTTTCTCTTGGTTTCGCTCGAAACTGATACATCTTATCATTCCGAACCGAGCTAAATGATCCGTCGATAAAAAATCCTATTGTAACAGACGAACTCTGGGGATTTGGCAAAACATCTTTTTGTAATAACGTTAAACAGAGTTCTCGTTATGTCTTCTCAGAACTGTATTTCTGTACACGCAAAAGTAATTTACTTAGGAAAACATTGAAGAACATGGTACATTGCCTGTTATTGTATTCGTTGAAATAAAAGTAGCTAAAAGAAACAAAAAAATTATATCCGACCACTTAAACCACGCCAGAGCTTCGTCTGTAGTGTGACAGGGTGCATCACGGGCAGGTTAAATTGTCTTGAACTCGCATGATGGTGCTCGATGCCCCTTACAACCCTTAATTAACAAGAAAATAGCGATAAAAAAGAACAAAATCATGTGTGACCTGTTTTAAATAAGTATACCATTTTTTTAGGCTGAAATATTATACAAATAACCGTCCGTGCTAAAGCGGGGATCAACATCAATCTATCGCGTTTAAAGCGTTAATATAGTGTCTCCTATCTCATGTTCAAAACTCCTATCTAATATCATGTTCTCGTACTGCTCTCCTTCTGCAATCCACATAACTGAATCAGTAGCACATATAAGAAATAGTTTCACGTTATAATTTATTGGCTTTTAAGCCTACCTTGCATGGTACCGAATACATCTTTCTTTTTGACAATATTTCCATGTCATTACAACATTAAATCACGCAATCCTTGATTCGGCTCGAGAGACTCCATCGCGCCCCGGGGTTGATTTTACGATCCCCTCAGTCGTTTGTCAAGCATAAAATAAGGGCGAAACCGATTGACATTGGCGTGCAATAAAGCTTAACAAGATCAACACTCCCGACCTAATCTGCTAAGCCGTGTCACATTGTGTCAGTAACGCTTTGTCAAAGACGATGGTGCTTCCACGCATGTACGCGACAATGATGTCAATCGTCAAGGACAGTGCTGCCAACTACGCGACACTGCTGCCATCTGTTCAATAACAATCACATGCCGCTACCCGTAACAAAGAATTAGTAACGCCACAAGTAAACCAGCACCAACCAACCAGTTTTATCGTTTTTCTGTTGGACACGGGATTAAGAACGAGAATTAGTCTAGTGATGTAATACAAAAAGAGTTGCTAATAATTATTTAGATTATTTATTAACATATATTATTAGAAGAACTTGGAAATAGTACGTCAATTTCTTTACCATGGAGATATTCGGCTGGAAAATCTAAATTGAAAATACCTACAAAGTATAAAAACTCTCATAAATAATAATTCATGTTTATCTAACTGTCGTTTGTAGCACATGTATCTACTATTTGAATTTTATGTTCAATTAATTTTAATAATATTTTCATTTTAGACTTCATCAACATAAGAGCAACTCATGTAGACCTCCATACTATACATGTATTGTAGATTTGAATTTCGATCGTAAGGAAACAAGTTGATTTGTACCGAAAACAAGAATTTTAACATGCGTTTATGTTATTCTTACAGAAAATATTCGTAATATAATACTGTTTGTTAGCTTTGCCAGAGTTCAGTAGTTTTAACGTCTTGACGTGGTTTTACATATTTCTTTTCATATGCAAACGATATGCCCGTCAGCTATTCAACATATCTGTATGTAGAATGTCGAGCTTGTAGCATTCTGTGAAGCCCCACCAACCGAAATATAAAACAAATCCAAGATTCAATTCCATTTTCCTAATGGAATATCTTTAGATGTTTTTGTTGTGCAAAACATATTTGTTTCATTCGATACATATTGAAGTAACGTAACGGTCTCAACTTTACGCCCGATTTGAAAATGTGAATTATTTATTCAGAAATATTCGTGTGAAGATAGAAAACAAGAACTTATTGTTCTACCAATGGGTCCTTACTTGATTTATGATTGGATCTATCAGGAATATTGCACGATGTTATGATTATAAAAGCTTTTTACGATTTACTAGTGATCCGTAACGGCTTTGTACAGCTTCAATTAGATTATACATTATTATTGTTGTTATCACGCCAGATCTCTTACAGGGTAGGCTGATAGAACCGAGTGGATGATAGCTTCTTCTACGGTTTCTTCTACAATCATCACCCATTTTATATAAATCATATAGGTTGAAAAAACACGAAGTGGGTACTTACGACTCCAATTTACAAAGACGTGGTATTTCAAAATTTGTAAGCGTTATTAAATGTTTAAGAAAAAACCTTTTGAGTAATATATTCGGTTCAGATAAGTTTTTGTTGAGCGTAATTTTAAATTCTAAGTAGTATATCTTTTTCAGTATGTAGTAACTAAGCGGACAAACAAACAGAGGGGAATATTGACTATATTTTACATGTAATCCAGAGCAATGCAAATTTTAATAAATTTCAATGGGGGCTGCGTATCAGAAATTTTAATCATTCAGAGTATCTCGAACTTTGTTTTCAACTCAAAACAGTAGACCGAAAGTTGATGAAAAAATCGAAACTACATGAAATGGAGTTACTTCACTAGTCCAATAGTTAATGAACTTAACCACTGAGTCGAGGGTCTTTGGTTCTATACTCACTTAGGACAAATATTTAAATATTTGTTCTATGTCTGGGTGTAAAAACGCACATAAAAATGGACTTATATGTATAGACATTGTTTATCAGCTGTCTAGTTAGAATAACACAAGCTCCGCGTACTTTGGAATCCCAAGGGAATTTCCCATGTGAGAATATCCCAAGATATTTAGGTATTCATTTCCAGCGTATTTTATCAATATACTCGTATTCTACAAACTGCGTCTTTACGTACTACTCCTTCATGAACCAGAACAAGATAATGTTGATAAGCGAAAATAAAATACATCTCTCATAAACCGACGATAAGCGATTCCTGAACAAGGCAAGACGATTGATGGAATCTATTTACACACATATATATAACACGGGTACAATATGTGTTACTGTAACCGTCCGCGTGATTTCCGAAGCGTTGTTTGTTCATCCTGTTAGATATTCTACAGTGATAAGTGTGGTTATTGTTCGTAAAAATAAACAGGGGGCACAGTATCAGAGATTACGTTCTAACGTTACGTTCTTTACGTTTAAGGCTCTTAAAATAGCATATGATTTTAATATAATCGGGTTGAAAATCTGAAAACCTTTACAGCTTTGTTCAGTTACAGGTGAGCGCACGTATTTGAACTTTTGACCCTCGGAAACGTGTATTTTAAACTAGTAGAATATTACTGCGTATGTTTTTATTCATAAACATTTGTTTCATCGCCTCTTGTCCACGGTCTGAATATTTTAGCCTTCATATTGACGTTCAAAAATCGTTCTGTATGGATCAATATCGAATAAATCACTTTGAGTTTGACTCCTACTCCTGATCTCTGGCCTTGAATCGCAAACATTGTAATATTTTACCTGCGAGGTGATACTGTCAATGTATACGATCGATTCAAATCCCTAAGCCCCAGTTTCATTCTGTCATATATTATACGACACATCGTAAACTGATGTATTACATTGTCATACATTTACGTCTATTGACTGTCCCCTTGGTCCAATGGTTAGCGACGTTCACTGCTGAGCAGAGGAGAACGATTTCAATTTCCATCCGAGATAAACATCTGTATTAAACATAAGATATTTTTTCTATGCCTGGACATAAAACCTTGTCATATATAAGTATATATAAGTATTTATATATGTTATATAGTTCATCATCTGTCTGATTACCATACCATCCAAAGATATTCAATTGATATTTGATAACAGAACGAAATACACAGTTACGTTCGTAACATTGCAAATCATTTTCGAACTTAAGGCTGTCAGCTCTTTCAACTTGTGGCCCGCTGGCGCTGCTCCAACTATTCAAGACAGCCACATACAGTATGGACTTGAGTGTTCTACCGAACGGAGAAATTTGTATGATCAAATTTCAATATCAAATATTTTACTTACGGTCCTCTGACCCGAACTTAGACTCAAGAGAACCTATATTGGTATGTACCTAATGTGACAATAAGAGGGCTTTTAAACTACGTAATGTATATATTAATGTATCCTAATGCAATTTTTTTGGGACTAAATGGACATAGACTAAATAATTATGCTCATCGCCTAATCTTTTTTTATTTTTTAGACCTAAAACCGAAACTTGAATGTTATCTATAACGCTTACAAAGGCAATATGTACTTTATAATGTGAGAAACTATTTGCATATTTAACTTGCGATTATGAAATAGTTAGAAAATGCTATTGTAAATGAATTCAGTACAAATATTATCATTTCATTATTAACCTTGTTTATGTTCGCTCTAATTTTACAACCACAAAATAATTTCCTAATTCATTTTCATTGTGTTTAATATACAGCTTTAGTTACGTTTAAAAGGTATCCAATAAATAATTAATCATTTATATTGATTGGGATACGGAACAATCCACTTAATATAAGTAAAGTAAATTCCAGAACTTTCGATCAATTCGTTCCGTTACAATTCCAGTCGCTTTCGTAGTTCTGTTTATTTTGTTGCTATACAATTTATGAGTTTTATAGAATTTATGTATTTTTTTTATAAAATCTCAATAGTTTCATCGATAGCCTGCTCCTATCCACTGCTGGACATAGTCATCTCCGATTGTACGCTACATAGCTCAATAATTAGCTTAAATAAAATTCTGATGATAACCCGCTTCAATAAGGCTTACTGCTTACCGCAGTAAGCACCGATGTTAGTGGTCATAGTCCCTTAAATGGTTTTGAGGAGCTGTGTGGTCTACCACAGCTGAATTCCAGTACCAAAGAAAATACGAGACCACTTTCGGTTTACTAAACTCAATATAAAAAGTGATCAATATCGGTTCCAAATAGAAAGATACGTACATGTGTACGAACGTTTATTAATTACAACAAAACGTATGTATGAGTACATATGTATATGTATGTATTGCATATGCCTACAAAGAATGATTTTTATTTTTCAAAATCGATTGAAAACCTTACTTTTTAATAAAATATACAATTAAGATTGAAACAAATCATTTCAAAACACACAAATTCAAAACATATGCACATATAAAAAATAAAAACAAAACTACCCTCAATAAATAGAAGGTGAGAGAAACCCCACCTAGCACAGGAACAAGACGTATTTAAAATATTTAGAACAAAGCAATAAATAACGGGCGGTAGGAGGACGGCGCGATAACACTGTATATTGGAAATTCCAGCTGAACCTCACAGTTTAATACAGGGTGTTTGTAACTTGCACGCCGATGCAGCCGACGGTATAAATCTTCAATAACCAAGCTACCAGCTATTGCTCGTGTAGGTACTCTAATTTTTAATAATACATTTCGAACATCTCGAATTCTGATTTCAAATTTGTTGCTCAAGTGTAGGTACCTACCTAGATTTTTTTAAATAACGTATTTCGAATATGCTCGTATTTTGATGTTGAATTTGTTTCAAAAGTTCAGGTGCCGACTAACTAAATACTGATCATACATTTCGGATATTATAATCGTATTTTAATTTCAAATTTAGTTGTAAAGCGTATCTATCTATACCTATACTAACATAACATAACAGTCTTAAGTATAAGTCCCATAGGTGCTGGTCTATGGTCAGGAGAGCACGTAAACAGGCCGATGATGATGATGGTTGTATTTTCTCGAAGTGGTAGGCAGAAAAGTGTAGTATTATCAGGTATGTTGTACATTCTTCCGATTAGGGGTGAGCCTATTCTTAACGGATCCATTATATTGTCATAATTGAACGAATATCGCAATTACAAATGCAAGCAAAAATAGTTACAATGTAATAATTATAATGTGGCCTGTAAATAAAATCTTTCACAAATTCTCTTATACCCTTTGTACTTCGTTGTATTATTATAATCAATACGAAAGTGTGATCGATTGTTTGTTCATCTATCACGCAGCAACGTTCGATGTGATTTTTTATACGGAAATAGTTTATGGGCCGGAAAGAGACATAAGCTTTTTATCAGGGAAAATGTACGATACCCGGATTATCACGAGAGTCAATTTTAGCACAAAGTAAAAATTCAATGAATGGTAATGCAATTTCCTGTTTGTACATTATATTACATATATATACAGATTCACACATAAACACGAAATTATCTACCAGTATGTTTGTCTGTGCCGCTTTTAAATCCAAATATCTATATTGATTTTGATAAGATTTTGTACCAATACAACGTAAGCTTTAGGGGCTATGCTAACTTGATAAATGAATAACTCTTAAGTGTGAACTACGGAATAAAATATCTTATTGGCAATCATTTACCTACCCTTTCGATTTACGAGTTACTTTTCAAAATCGATAATAACCTTAAAGAACGTCAAAATACCTGTACGATATTTTATTATGAATCAATTATTAGTTCTTGCGATAGATGTCGCGGGTAAAAGCAAGTAAGGGATAAAAAAGGGGTGAAAAATAACCCATAAACGATTTAGGAGATATATGTATGTTCGAAACAATGGCGGTGAACGCGAACGTCCCGGCTCGATCGAACGCAAACACCCGTTTCGTTCGCGAGCCGCCAAATCTACGAGATCCGCAAACATTAACAACGTTACCGGGATACGGTTTACGGGATTCGTATTTACTTGACCCCGTTTATCTTTTGATAGAAGAATGTCATGGGAATTTTTACGTTTTCATATTTAAAAAAATAAACCGTCAATACCCACAGTTGACTTTCAGTAGATGCATTAGAATCAGACGCAGTAGCAACATTGCAGTTTGTGTGCAGTTTTATGCGGTTGATATAATCGCAGGAAAGCTGTATCAAAACTGCAATATATAGCTGACGTGCAGTTCTCATGCGGTCCGTGTGTTTAGATGCAGAATAGGCAGAGAGTGCCGTATGCAAAATAACTCTATCCTTACAGATCTGATGAGCTTTCTACTAAATTTATCGCTATCTTCGTAAAGCATGTCGATTTGGGGGACTTCAAGGATAACTTACTTTGCCTCGTCACATATATCCGTCAACACTCGCATATGAAATAATTCATTATTTTGGTAAATTTGTCGACAAATTGACGCCGAGATCCACATAAGTTTTAGTGCCGAAGGAAGCACAGTAATAAAACATTTAAACTTTCTCTTGCTGCAGTGAAAAGGTATAAAAAGCTAAGAATTTAAATGCACATTGTGGAAGCTAGAAGAAAATTACTAGTCATTGCGTCTCAAATACATTGTTAGATCGTCTAGTACACGAATAACACAATCAAGCAATGGCAACGCTTTGCTTAAATAGCTTTTCTAGCGAACAAATTGGGTTAGCTCAGTGTTCTAATTGATGTCGGGTTGTCGTTCGGTACAAATACCCGACAATATATCTACGATAGAATTCTATTTCACTGTCTGTATTATCCTTACTTCGCTTTATTTATTCCATTGTCCTAGAGCTCATTGTCTATTTCAGTGTTGCCCAAGTAAAATAACTATAGGTTTTTTTACTTATATATATGGCAATGTTTTATTTATCTATCTATTTATATGGCTTTGTTAAACTTAAAGCCAAGGTGTAAAAGGTGCTTAATGCTTACCAGAATTCTTTGCCAGGTAAGCCAGGGTGCTGACGAGACTTGTTATAGGTACAACAAACCAGTGGGAAAATTATAAATGTTATTGAAATATTGTATTAAAATAGGTATTACATTTTATTTTTCTCTTTAAACAATTTTGTATCTTTTATACTAAAAAAACCATTTTTCATAATCTTTTCATATTATTATTTTTATTAACATATTTTTATACCTTACACAAAAAGTACAAGGAATAACATTTTGAATTTAATTTATTTTAAACTATAATAACAAATTATTTATATTAGAAAGACATATTTCATAATAAAACAAGAAATACAACAAATCCGAGCTTAACATAAATTCTATATAACTCACCACTTGGTTGAATTAACAAAACCGTCACGCGCTAGGCTTAAGGTAATAGGCGAATCTGAATATAATTCTCCTCCCTAACACGTTGGATAAATATGGCAGGGGACAAACAAAAGCTAGTTAAAACGTTAATGTAATTACATCTCACCGGCTTGCTGGTTCAGCGATCTTTGATACCTACTGTCATGAGCTCTTTGCGGGTTTGAATCTATTCATAGGTTTGGTTAGATAATGCGTAATTAAAGAAAATTCAAAATTTTTGTTCAAAAACTCTAACAGAGTCTGCGAAACCGGTATGCGTGTATTAAGAAAGTGATGAATATAGTAGGAGCACGTCAGGTCTGTCAGAATAGAGACATTTGACGCTCGTCGCTGTCAGCTCACCTCGTGAGGGATCTGACTTAACGATAAATAAAACACATTCACGTTGCGTACATTAAATGATTATCTTCGTCATTTTATGATTTTTACGATTATCTTTATCATTAACTTCGTCCCGCGATAAAAGCGTTCGTTTAGAATAGCTCTGGACCACAAATATGTACGTTCAAATATAGAGAAGTATGATTTTGATGTGTACTTCGAGGTAGATTGTAATTGAAAAAAAATATAGCCATTGTGTTTGTTTCTAGTCTGTTGTAGTACACTCCCACATCTCGTCAGTTAGGTTAAAGCCAACACACCAAGAAAATCACAAACAACAAAAAAACAAATTGCACTCAGACGACATCTTGATACCGACTCGGGAGATACAGGCCAGCTGTCGGCGCAATAATGACGCGGACGGTCCCGTACGAAATATGTGACGGTTAAAAAGGGATCAGAGGTCGCGTGGAACGCATTACGAACCTTTCAAAGCTCATTTATATAAAAGATTAGCCCTTATGAAAGCATTCTGAAATAGATATGTATATAGGTATTTTAGGTATTTAACGTTTGTATTAAGATATAAACGGATAAGGGGAAATGTCCTCATAAATTACACTAAATGACGATATAATCTTGATGTAGAATCTCTTAGCACTTCAAAATATACTTACTTAGAACTTGTGTTATGGTTACAAAACCACTATTAGCTAAAATAACCGACATGTAACATAACGATCAAGTTATATTTTTCCTTCTCACATTAGTATTCTTTCTCCCGCTGTATCTCTTACTCCATCGCATTTAAAACATATTCCCAAACCGGCGTCTACATTGTGATACTCAACAGCGTCACAGGATGAGACCATTACTCCATAACGTACTCTGTACGTCTGATTGCTCAACTGCGCGCCATCTCTTTCTCTCTCACAGTTCAACCATAAAAAAGAACGGTACGGATATAATTGCTCAATATAATATACCAGACGGTCAATCAGATTAACGTACGTTGTATGAAGATTAAGATGTTTGTATATTTTGTTGAAGTTTTTCTGCTAATATTTTTGGTTACCGATTTTATGTTTTAATAAATATTAGAAAACATCTCCATAGACAGCTGTCGGATCCTAAACCAGGCACGCTAAGTTTGTGCTGTGGTACCTGGACAGAAATAAGCTACATACATATAAATATATATGTATGTAATTATAGTCATCAATTAAATATTTGTCCTATGTAGGAATCAAACCCACGACCTCCGGGTCAGCAATCACTCACATTAAATTATTTCGCAGTATGATATATATACATGGTTTGCTAAGAAATGTCTGCGGATAAAATATAATTATGTTTGTGGGATGCATTGGCCTTTACCATCTGCAATCTAAGCGCCTATTTCTGTAAGAAAAAATAGAAAGTACCTTCAGCTACTTACTTACAACACGCTTCGAAGACTGTCCAAACTACCATGTTAAGGGATGCTTAGCGTTATTAAGAGGCTCCAACTTTCCGCCCCGTCTCGCATCACTTCATAACAATTTTTGTTAACCCCCCCCTCGTTTGATGTTCTCGAAATTTCGCAGCGAATAACGCAAGATCAAAGGGTTTGTGTGAAGCCTTAAAAGATATGGAAATGACGTGTGATGACCAAGATACTGTGAACGTTTATTGAGAGGCAATGTTACCATTACAAAAAATTCTAATTTCAATTTCCCAGTAATGGCAAGGAGTCTGGATTTGTGCTTGGTGTATGACAATAGACGCATTTCGTGTTCCACGGACGTATAAATTCTGAACAGCAATAACAGCTAAAAAGCAGGAGTACTACATTCCTCTGCCTACCCTTTCGAGGAAATACATGCCTGATTTATGATATGTTATGCTAATATAAATTGAATACGTATTGGTCTAGTAGTCAGCGACCCCGACTCATGAGCCAATTATAACTCAAATATTACCTAATAACAAAAAAATGAAATAACCATCATTCTTTGTCATTTAAATCTATCAGCAAGATAAATATATAGTTTGCTATAGCTAGAAAAATAATAAAAAAGCCCTAAAACAAATAGAATGAAATTAATTACTTTGCTGTCCAAGATTTTTATTAAGATATCTTTGTTCTTAATTTCTGAACGGTTAAAGAAAGCAGAAGCATTTTATATTAAAACCTTTAAAAAAAGAACATGAAACCGGCTAATTCGTTTTATATTAAATTCCCTATAATTTAGGTTCCTTAGGGCGTTACTGGCACTTTTTTCATATTAGCACACTAACGATCACTCTATCATAATTTAGACAATGAATATCAAAAACTGAGCTACCGTAACATGAAAACAACGAAACGAGGTCTCGGCGTGTATATTGTAAATGTAAGATTTTTATTACATTTCTTTCCTTATAAATAATTTCATTATATTTAAATTACTTTTAATTACAAAAAATCCGTTATATGATTATTGCTTTATTTAATCATGAAAGTTATACACTTGTTATATTAACAAGAATGGTAAGGATTTCTTTGTTAATAACAATAAACATGTTTACATATAATTTTTGTCAGTTTAATTTTTTGGTATTTTTAGTTTTTTATCACTTTTATTAGTTTTTCCATGTTTTTACTCGTTTTATGACCTCATCTAGCACAAGATACGCCAATTTAAAGTTTCAAATTGAATG
>DWEE01001494.1:0-13190 GCA_018245755.1 Parelbella macleannani
AAAATGGTACTCAGCAATTACATAAACGAAACCTTTAAGCCGAAGTATAGAGATACGTAATTCATATTATACATATATATATAAATGTAATCTTTGCGTCTTGTTGATTATCCTTAAAACTATTCTAGAACATTCAGCTCTACATTTGACAATTCATTTTTACAATAGCCGTAACGCTATCCGTCGATGAGACAATTAGCACATATGTAGTTTTATAGGATTCTGTCGTATGTTAAGACATCATCTAGCAGAGAAATGGCATAAAGTAAAGCTTATTTATCGATGGACACCATCTAAAACTTATATATGTGTGTACTGTAAGTACGGTGGCGCTGCGCAGCGCGCCCCGGTAGCGACTACTCAGGTTCATACGAAATATTAATAATTACTTTCAGATGTAAACTAATTTATATCTATTGTAAGTTATCAGTTTATAAAGCAACGTTGCACATACACAGGTGGCTGGTGAATCATTTGACATATTGGCAGAAAGCGACGATTCATTGGACCTACATACTTAGCTGGTAAGAACAATAAAATATGGACAATAGTAGTGCAAGTGTAAGCTGATTCAAATCAAGGAATCGATATCTTCTGTAGTGAGGATGTGATAACTTTATAAATAATCCGATCAATTATCGCAAATAAGTATGACTTCCTTTTACAAAAACCTCGAAGGTACCATGGTAATGAATGTTTATTCAGATTTTTCGGATCAGTTTTAAGCTGAGGAAATTGTCGAAATAGGCGGCTACTCAAATTCAATCCGTTTATCAGCTAATCTTTCAGCCTCGTATTTTAGCCTGTCGTCAGCCACATAAAATGGGAAGGCAAAGTAGATCGTATCAGCGGCGAATAATCTCGTGAGTGAGACTACACAGTATTCACACTCTGCTAGACCGTCTGGATTTCCTTGATTCAGGTTATTATAGCAGTTACTTGTTATTATTTTGTTTTGTTAAACACTACATAGCTTTATAAATTATCGTGTCGTCGAATATTTCAAGTGATTTACCAGTCACATGTATATCTGCGTATAGTGTAGTGATGTGGTTATGTGTGGCGAGCCACAAATTGAGCAAAGACCGGAATTACAAAATTGACCTAGTAGTGTACGGCTGCGCGGACTGCACGCGCCCACTCACGCTCGCGGCACCTACCGGCACAGACGATGCTGCTCTACAAGCAATTACTTTACAATAGGACTAATCGCACCACTTCATCATAGCTCGGTGTGTCCGTGCTCTTCGCCTGCAAGAGAAGCAAACATTACATGAATATTGTATTAGGTTAGCTATAGACCAGCCAGCCCGGGCCAGCCCGTCGCCTGGTCGCCGGGGCCGCAGCGCGTTGCCGCGCCGCGGCTCTCGGCGGCGACTAGTGCGGCCGATCTCCGCTGCCCGGCTGCTGATTGTGAACGTGTTTAGTAAATTGAGCCTCATTCCTTTTAATTGTCCTGTAACAATTATATTAATATATCTCATATTACACACGCTACCTGACTCGCTGCCATCATTTTCTTCGATGCGATGCGGCTCCTCGGTTTCCTACGAAACAATAAAGTTATTGTTATAATTGAATGTGAACAGTACGGTCGAGCATGTAAGTTGTTTCTTTAAGATAAATAATGCAAGAATTGGCGCATGAAAACGATGAAATAAGGGAGGGATTCGGTTAACTGATAGTCACAATAGATTTAAGGGGGTAAGAGAACAAGGCCATCGCAATCGGAGCGGTGGCGAGGTGCGGGACGGCGACTGCGACCGAGCTCGGGACCAGTTCGTGACAGGGTGGGCGGGTACCTGCGCGGGGTGGGCGGGGCGCGGCGCGGCGGCGAGGCGGCGGCGCAGCGCGCGCAGCTCGGCGTCGTAGGCGCTCCACTCGGGCGCGATGCGTTCGGCCGCCGACAGCTTGGCCTCCTTCGTCAGCGGGTTGTTGCACTGCGGCACACAGGGGGCTGTCAGCGCACTCTAAGATCTAAGCTTTAAGCACTCTACTCGGGGCGGAGCTGCGTTACCGATGTACCGCTACCCAGTAGTAGCAGGCGGTTCATCTAGCTCTCGTCGCACCTCTTTATTTACCGCATCTTTCACATTAATATTAGTATATCGTCACGTCGGGCCCCTTACGGACTGGATCCGGAGCACCTAGTGCAAAATATCTCCGACCTTAGTGACCTACCGTACTGCTCCCTCGTTCATCGCTCTCCTCATGCATGTAGACCATTTTCAAATAAATTTTGACCTAATTGGTCAAGACGGGTATTTCTAGAGATATCAATACGGAAGCAGAAGTGGCAGCGACGGTACACAGTCGAGTGCGCTACTCAGGGTACAGTACTCTGCTGTTTCAACTACACTTAGTTCTTTTTACATCGCCCTGCACATTTTTGTGCATTCACTACACGAGTTTATAAAAAGTTAATCTAATTATCAATGAATGTACTCACCAAATCAATAGTCTTCGCGTACTTCTTGGACTCATCGTCACACCAAGTCTCACACCATAGCCACTCTTGGGGGAGCGACTTTATGGCGACCTGATGTATCATATTATTTGGTAGATCCTGATCTGTAAACAGAAGTAAAGTTTAAAAGACCAAAGTAAATTAAAAATCGCAATTAATGAAAATTATTATTAAAAGATCCTTGCTCTTTAACTATTAAGTAAAGGAATTAAACCTATATTGACAAATAGCTTCTGCGTTGTTTTCATCGAACCAAGGTATAAGGGATTAAAAAAAAATTTAATTTTCAAAAATACATTGCTCGTTTACAAATCACCCTAAATATTAGACAAAGTTTCGGCTGTACATTGCAAACGGAAACAGTCGTTCCGCTGTCGTCGAAAACCAATTCATTTAGAAAATCGAAGATGAGATTGAAAGCGGGTAGTATCTGTCGTAGTAAGTAGAGTGGGTGAGCGGGCCGGGTACCGAGGTTGGCGAGGCTGTTGGGGTCCTGGCTGAGCGCCTGGTACTGGCCGCGCAGGCGGTCGCCGGCGGCGATGCGGCGGAAGCGGCGCAGGTCCACCACGTACAGCGCGCTGATGTGGTAGCTGCGGCCCTGCAGGTGGTTGCGCCAGTAGCCCTGCTTCCAGAACCTGCGCCGCACAACGCACTCCGCTGTACTCTGCGGGCTTGTCATCGTCACCGATATCACTGGTAAAAGAAATCTATCCGGTTTACCTGAAGCCCTCCATCTCCTTTCTGCTGTCGCAGAACGGCGTATAGCCATAGGGGGCCCCTCCCAAATCCAAGTCCACGAGCTCCTTCAGGTCTGCCCGCACGATCTGAAACGAACGCCACATTTGTACTCATGTGTACTTCAAAAGTTTTGCTATTAACAGAAAAAAAAAAAAATATGTATTATTTTAAGCTAGGTCATCTGTAACAGTGGTGTGGCCGGCGAACCTTTCGGCTACACCTGCAGTGAACCCACCTGGTCAGCATCTACAAAGATGATCTTCTTGACGTGCAGCGGGAACAGCACGTCAAGGAACAGTATCTTGTACCCCCAGATGGTGCGCTGGCGGTCGCGCTGGCGCTGTAGCCAGCGCGGCCACTGGTACTGCACCAGCTCGTACTCGAACCCGTACTCTTGCGCCATGTACGGCAGGATGTCCTGGTAACAACAATGTGAAGATCAGACCGCTTGGTAGAACAATAGTATCGAATGTGCACTGATTATTATCATTGTATCAGAACGGACTAAATACCATCGCTGAACACCTAGAATGCCTACCTAAATATTTTTTACTACATGATAAAATTGTCTTTGGCGCGATCCCGTCTGACAGAAAGCACAGATGTACCCTAACGTAGACACGCATTGCTTAGAAAAAGCATATTCACGTACGCTTTTTATGTCGCTGCGAGAAAAGTATGCGAACAAAATAATGACCCTCATAACACGATCACAGCAAATAAAACTTGTGGGGATTGGAAGATGATTTGAATTAGTGTTCAATAATACTGAAGTTCGACAATTTCTTATTTAACAATTAATATACATGTATTAATATAATCAAATAGACAAAATATTGAACTTCAAGATTGAACATCGGAGTGATGTATCCGCGCGATATGAACAGCGTAAATACGAACCTTGAGCGAGGGGCTGAGGTAGTTCTTAAGGAACCAGAACTTGACGGGCGACTTGGTGTGCTTGAGCACGGACAGCATCATGATGCGCAGGAAGCGCTCGTACAGGTGGCCCGACGCCACCGAGAACACGTTGATGGTCTCGTCGGCCGCCTCCTCGTCGCCGCCGCCGAAGGAGCTGCGCCAGCACCCCTACGCTACAGTCACGGCCGACACGCTCCTCGCGGCTTCCACTAACCCACTTTATATAGAAAGTGTCCAAGTGGCGTATAGCCAGGAATTTAACCGGTTATACTTCTCGTTCTTACATACGAGTATTGTTATATCGATATGTATCAGTTGTACAACATGATAGACATATCTTTGAAGCGCATTACGATCATTGAACTAAATAACACCTCCATTGCCACACGTACTCGCTACACGATTGCAAATGAATACGTCAAAATAACGCAATTCTATTAACCTTATCATTGCTATGTACCTGACACGGCTAGCCACATCACTATGCAGTGACGACAATATCTGGTCATTAACCGCATGAATACTTACGCAATACAGGAGCCTGCTGTTCACACTACCTGGCAATGGAGTTCCAGATGCCACCCGAGCTGTTGTCGTCGTTCTCCACGAGCAGGTCGAGGTGCTGCTTGTCGGGCTTCTTGTTCACACGCAGCTTGATCACGTGGCTACGGAACGAGCTCATTAGCACCTGGATGTCTTCGCTCCCGGCCGGAGTGTCCGTGTTCTCGTGCCTGCAAACCATTTTATGTCACATATCCCGTGAACACTCTATGAGCAGTTGCGCAACCTGAATAAGGCGGATTAAAACATGGATCCGAATAATTATGAATAAACTATTCGTTCATCGTTCAAAGAGAATGTTGGCGGGTGGCAACAAGACGCCTACGGCCGTTGCGCCGCAGCGAGGTGGACACACTGGTTCTAAGAAAATCTCGCAGTAAACGCGTACACGCCCGTTTATTTTGCTGAGGCTCGAAAAATCACACATAAGATCGCAAGGCGCCGAAAATATACTGGTGGTTTTAAAGAGAGTCCTAAGGCCTTAGGCCTAACCACGGGTAGTACACTACGACAATCATGTCCGTACATCTAAATTATCGGTTATAAGTCAATATAAAAGTATAAGTAACTAATACAGGTACTTACTACTATCTATTTATGATTCACATACTGTACTAGGCTATGGTAGACGAGTAATTCACAATTAAACCTCCCACCGTTTTTCAAAGGAGACTCTTATCAAAAAATGGAACTATACTGAGGTTGACGAAGATTTACTAAAATACGTACCCGACAATCTCATATATTTCGTCCGAGCGACCAGGTCGTAAGCGTAATATCCAGGCGCCGGGGTTGGCCTTTAGCTGGAAGTAGCCGAGGTTGGCCATCACTATCGTGTCCATGAGCTCCGGGTTATCCCGCGTCCCCAGCACTAGTTGCAGCCCGCGGGGCGGAGTGCCAAGGGTCGTGTCCCATGCGTGGCCTTCCAGCAGAAGATATTCAAGTTCGAATTCACTGTTAAATAAATAGAATTCAAAGTACAATCATCTATACTTATAATAAATCTGTAGAGAGGTCTGTCTGTCTGTATAACCGTTATAGAAACAAAAGTGAAGTGAAGGGAAATGTTGGGAACCTGGACCTTCTGATCGGCAGTCGTGCTTGCAACCGCTCGACCAACGAGTTTAAATTAACATATTTACTGTAAACTGCTTTTCCGGGCAGGACGATGTCTGCCGGGTCCGATAGTAATAAATAAAATATTATATCAATAAATTCGTTTACTGGTTCTTGGAAAAATTGGGTATCTATTTTTTCTTTTTATAGAGTTAGTAGACAAGATAAATAAATCTTGCATTCTAACTGAAGTCGGTTCTCTACTTTCGGACGTATTCGCACGTATTCATTAACCGAACGTGGTCGTCAGTAGCAAGTATAGCGTGTAAAGTTCCCGCGAGCGCTGGTCGCGAGAGGGGCGCACCTGTGCACGGGCGCGGGCAGGTCGGCCAGGCGGATGTTGTCGAGGTCGTGCAGCGCCGCCACGCACTCCACCAGCCAGTTGGGCGGCGTGCGCAGCTGCAGCGACAGCAGCGGCGCGTGCGGCAGGCGGCCGAAGCGCGCCCGGGCGCCGCGCGCCGCGCCCGACCCGTCCCACTGCGGCTCCGCGTCCAGCACGTAGCGATAGAAGCTGCGCACACGACCCGACACCTTTTAATATGTCCACTCGATATGGATATGCTCCACATGTCATTTATTACTTACTATTAGGGTTTTCATAATATTTGTTGTAAGAGCACCTATTACCGTGAACGTCGATGATATCCCATGACTGGCGAGGACGGACGGTAAACTGTAGTAGTACGATTCGTTCCGGTTGTCATGCTCTACTCGACATCTTACTTACCTCTTGAGCGGCATGTCGGAGTTCTTGTCAACGGGATTGAGGAACAGCTTAATGTGACAGTTGACCACCTCACGCAGGACCAGCAGCAGCGGCGCCAGGCGCTGCGCCGCCGCAGACGCAGGATCCACCACGGCGACGATCTACGGATCAATAGATCACGGATGTGTAGTAAGAGTCTGAACGAAAACAAATGAGGTAATAGAATTCACTCGTTTAAACCATGTTTAACTCGCAAGTCCGAAAGCTCGCACAAGTTTTAAGCTAGCTTAGTGAAAAGACGTACATTTTAAAAGCAGAAAATCCTGGTGATAAATAGTACAGTAACCTCGAGTGCGGCCTCCCGGCGGTGCAGCGGCGGCAGGCGCAGCATCGAGAGATGGGCGCGCAGCGTGGCGGGCAGCGCCAGGCGCGCGCGCGGCCGCCGCGCCGCCAGCGCCGCCGCCGCGCGCAGGTACTCGTCGCTGGACAGCGCGCGCGCGCCCTCTGCAACCAGCCGCTACTACAGTGCCGTGGACGATCGAGCCGGTGCGCTTCCGGCTACGTGTCGAATGTTCGCTATTATGGTATTTAATGGGACCAGCTCCTTCAATTTAACCAGGATGTGGAGAGAGCGGTCCGAATGTGAAGTATGAAAACGTGGAAGCATACCGTCGTCGTCGTCGTCGAAGTCGACGTCGTTCTTGGAAGTCCGCTTCTTGAATAGGACGCCGTTTATTTTGTCGGCGTACGCTTGATTGCTGAACCTGGGGATGATGCTCGTTAATAATTTCGGACTTATATGAAAATGACATCAATCGTAAAACTTCACTGGCCGAGGACGCGCCAACTAAATCCTATGCGGGCCTACTTAACTGATATCTCAGTACTATTCACAACGTATGCAGATGTGCCTCTGAGGTCTCCTGCTATAAACACATTAGTATTAAATTTCATGTATATCAGCCTGGCGACTTCAATAAAATTAATATTTTAAACTTACACATGTTTGGATAAGGACTGACGATTATCTATCTAGTTTCGAATGCGTAATATACATTGTTACGAATCGCTTAATTAATCTTCACTTACTAAAATTAGGATAAAAAATTGAACAAACCACCTATGACTATTTGGGAAGACACCGATAGAAATGTCGCCCGAATACGATAAAATAAAAGCTGGAGCGCGTCACCTCTCGAGCAGCAGGAAGTCGTCGAGCGCGAAGGGCTCGTTGTCGGGCAGCGGGCCCAGCAGGCGCGCGTTGTGCAGCAGCGCGCGCTGGCCGCCGCGCAGGCGCAGGCCGCGCGCGCACAGCACGCGCGCCGCGCGCACCACCCACTCGCCGCGCCGCAGCGCCGCCACCAGCTCGCCCTGCGCACCCTTATGAATGGACGTTTATCCACGACGCAAGCGAGCCTAGCGACGGTTACTCGATCTACGAATATTTTAACGAGGAACCCTTCCATTAGAAGTGAGCGATCCAGCCAGCTGCCCGAAACTCACCAAAATCTCGCAGTTCTGTCTCTCGTGGCACCCCTCGTCCTCGAGCAGTCGCACCACGTACTCGGTGGCTCTATCGCCGTCGAGCACCGTCAACGCGGCCACGACTACGTTGTTCAGTGACTGGTCCACCGGCATGCTCTCGTTGATGTTCGGAATGAACGCCACGCGGACTCCGCTCGATTCCCTCTGCAAATTTCAAAACATTCTCACATCATCATTCTCGTATAAACTTCGCAATGTCGCTCGCAACGTCACATTGACGAGAAAAATAAAACCAGGTCTCCAAGTTAGCATGGAGCCCTCCTGCAGAACTTGTCAATTAACCATTTGATTCAAATAACTCAGTACCTTACAAATGGAACTCCGACAAGTGACTAATGTATGAAAAAGTACTTAGATTTACCATGAACGTCAAGGCATCTCTCAGAAGCTGTCTGCTTTTCCTGACATTTAGGTCACCCATCACCCAAATGGTTTGTGTGATTTTCTCCTTCTTGCCCGGCTTAGTAAAGTATTTCAGTAGGGGTAAAGCAGTAGCTATGGCGTCGCGGCCTGCAACGAACCGGCATATTAATTAAAATTCAAAAGTTCAAATTCAAAAGTTTTTGTTCATTATAAGGTATATAAATACAACTTTATGAACGTCATGACATATCTTATTCGATAAAGAAATAAAGCTAAGATAGGGTCTTTAAATATGGTTTCTTATGCATTTACAGAGACACATTTTAGTTAGACCGTCACATTTTAGTTTTATGATTTCTCAATTGTATGAGGACACCATTAAGTAATATCATTATACATATATTATGTTACTTTTGAATTACATACTTTGAAGTGATTAACAATCCCTGCCTGCGATGCTTGCATACTGTGTTACCCATATGAGTAAACATAACTCACTCTCAGACATCAGTAACACAAAAAGCAACAGACTGCTTTCTCCTATATAGTTCCATAATCACAAATGCAAGCCAAGAAAATAAAAATGAGTGTGTGTAACCTTTGACTACAATGGAAGTAAAACTATCTTGGCATTTTTAGCATATTTGTATCTGCTACAGTCATATGCTTGTTAACGAATAGAAAAACAATCACAAACAAATAAAACAAAACCTCACATTTTTTGCAGGCTGAGTCAGCATCAGATTGTTGATTTGTTTTTCGTTCATTATTATTTACCGACGACAGAGTAAAATAGTCCTGAGATTATGCCACTATAGATTAATTGAACTCTATTGTATTTCCTAACAATGATGTATTGTTTTATATAATATTTCCACTTTTCGGAACACTGTTCACTCCTCAATCATATCAATTTATAAATACAAAAACAACCACTATCATATTAATCCATCATTTTGATTAAAAATTTTAAATAATGACATGAAATCAATAACTTCTTCAAATGTACCATTAATTTCATAAAGAAATAAAACAGGCCTTACAAATATTATAAAAGTACATGTGAATATTACATGACTCTTAAGTTGCAGCGAAAGGGTCTTCACTTTAAAAATTACTAATGTAGGTTAATGTTTCTAAAACAGCTTATATTCTTTACCTGTCAGGTGAAGCAGTCGATGTACATTGTCTTCTGTAAACAGTTCAGGAGAAGCAGGAATACCAGTTAAATCGAGATATTGAGATGGCTCTGAACCAAGTACTCTTCGATTCAGTCTAGTAACAGAAAATAAAAAGTAAATATCACATATCTCAGATTTTTCAGGTCCACTACTGAAAGTAGGCCTCCGCGAACAGGTGCTAATCCACGTGGTCTCGGGGCTATTAAACTTTTGAATCTCATATTAGCTATATCATTACAATATTATAAAACATACTAAACATAACATGATCCTTTTGCTGCAAAGCTTAATAAGCGTAATAAAAAGCTTATTTCGATTTTTCTTTGGGAATATTTCTCAACTGTCCTAACTTATTTACAACCACTACAATGTTCGTATGCTCGGGGCGGACCTGGGTACGATGTGCGGCTGCTTCATGAGGTAGTCGACGGCGTCGTCAGTATCGGCCAGCTCGCCGCGGAACACGGCCGTCTGCAGGCGCCGCGTGTGGCGCGCCAGTGCCGCCGCCAGCGCCTCCTCCATCTGCTCCACGCTGCCCGCCTCCTCGCGCAGCGGCACGCCGTTTATCAGCACCTGTGCACCGGTGTTTCTCTTCGTAACCTACCACTTGGAGCCGAACGTGCCCACGCGCGACAACGAGAACAAGCCGAGCAAGCGCGTGCTATTTAATTTGAGCGAAGAGCGCGGGTGGTGCGGCTGGCGTCGGCAGGTGGACCCACTTAGCGACAGGTTGGGACTGCCCGCGGACAGAGTGCGTAGAGAGCGAGTATTAAGGATTTCAAATTTTAAAGTTAATTTCAGTCACCGCTCAATCGATATTTTAAAATTGGATTTAAAACAAATTAACGTATGTGTCCTTTCCGCGACAGTAGTGAAACATCTTTGACTTTATGACGGAAGTTAAAACTTATTTAATGATTTTAGGCCAAGATAAAATAATGATTTTAGGCAAAGTTTCAAAAAGATGAGGTATCAAATGCAAGTATTGTATCGCTCGCTAATTTTTTTTGTATAGATTTGCGCGTCACCATGTTATCAATGATATCACATTTTTTACCTGAGGGAAACTATCAGTTCCGAGCTTCGAGACGAATTCTTCTGCCAACTGATTGCCAAAATTGTACTCCGAATCTTCCGACACGATGTCGTCCAGGTTAACACTGGAGCTCACGTACTTCTGAAGGTGAGTCTTGATCAAGTCCAACGTTAACTTGCTATCCTTCATCGAGGTCAGCACCTACAATAAAGAATAAAACCTTCAGCATTTCATCCTGTCGGTAATACCTACCACCTGTTAACAACTTAGCAACTCATAATGCATATTGATGTGTATTCTGGTACATTATCCACGAGTCACTAATTCCTACACTTTAAATTTCGGTTAGGTTTGTTCCGACATGTAGGTGAGAGTGCGGCGCACCTGTGCGAGGAAGTAGAAAGCCTCCTTGTTGGAGTTGCGATCCTGCGCCACGTAGTTGAAGGCGGCGCGCAGCGCGGCCGGCGCCGGCGCCAGCACCACGCCCACGCGCACCGGCGTCGCGTGCTTCAGCAGCGACTCGCCCAGCCGCAGCGCCGCGCCCGCCGCGCCCCCCGCCGCCGGGTCCACCACCATCACCTGCGCGCACGGTTCACCGCCGGATTAGGTCGGCCGGGACGATGTGAGCTTCAATATTTTACTTCTATTTGTTAACTTTTTAATTGTTACCTATATGATGTAGGACATTTAATTTTGGTGCACTGTGAGACTCAGCTCCTCGATTTTGTCTAGAAAGAAATTGACCCGTTTTTTGGTAACAATATTAACGTGCAACATATCTAGCACAAAGCCTTACATAGTTATAAATATTTCTCTTCATATTTCTCAACATTCCCGGATACGTAGGCCTTAGGAGTTCCATGTACGAGGAGGGCCAGCGCCGGTAGCGCTCGTCGAACTCCAGGTCATTGAGCCACACGATGGCCGAGTCGCGGATGTCGAGCCCGTACTCCTCCCACGTATACTGCTCTCCCAACTCCAGCGACATCAGCGAGTTGATGGTAGTCTTAGATAGTCCTAAAAACGAATTCGAAAGTACTAGAACGTACATACTATATTTTTAATTAATACGTTTGATTACTATAAAGAAAATAAACCAAATACAACCCACATAAAAACATGCGAGCAACACAATAACCGTGGAGTAAAAGTTATATCGCCGCGGCCCAAAGCGGCCAGGAGAGAAGAATCTAAAAGCGATATAATAAAAAAGTTCCATGTAGACACAATATAACGTAACATGCTTGAACTGTTCAATAGATGGCGGGGGCGGGACGTACCGAGCGAGTGCAGGGTGTTCATGGGGCCGATGTCCTCCTTGAGCGCGTCGAGCAGCGCGATGAGGTCGAGCTCGTCGGCCTCGTACTGCGCGCCCGACACCAGCAGCAGCGGCTCGCCAGCGCGCAGCCCCACTTCCGCCGACCACACGTCTTGGTTGAACAGCACCTCGTCGCGGAACGCGCGCGGCACGTTCACGTGGATCAGAGTTTTGGTCTGCAACATTGACCGACGTGTGCTCATTGGAATTATGATTTCTACTAGCAATATGTGAAGACATTTAGCCAAGTCGGAAGGCCACGTCGACTAGGGGAAGGATAAAAGGGTTAAGGATATATTATAAAGTATTTCCAAGAAGGCTGCCCCGGGCTTTATTAGTAACTCAACATCAAGTGTACAACCATTCAGATGAGTGACATTGAACTGTGGGCTATATATTCTTACCTGCATAGGAAAGTTCTGTGCGATCGACGTGAGCACTTTTAGAGCCTCGTCGCCGCCCGCGTCGTGTGCGTCGGCGACCGCCACCGCAGCCTGCATGCTGAGCCCCTGCATCTGCCACACTTTCAGCGGCTCCAACTCCTCGCTCAGCTCCGACAGATGCCGCCGAAATCGCTCCAGCGGACTACGGAGTGCGGGAAACAGATTCCTAAAAGTAGAATGTTGCATATCATTTACAATGTTGAACAGTTTAATGATTTTGCACTTATTTTTGAAAATATATATCATTGTTTACAAGTCACAAGTGAATATGAAGGTAAAACAATTTTTTGAGTCAATTAAAACTTATTTATTCACCTATAGAATTAAAAACTCTAACACATACGAACAATCTCATGTCTCCAGTATGTACACATGTATAATTTTGGACCTTCATATGATGACCCTAGATTCATTTCTACGCAAAATGTAATAAAACGCAAAATAAAATACAGTAATAAAAGAAAGATTGGTAGCAAAGTGATGGAAACGTAACATCGCGCATGGCAGTGGTAGCCTAGTGGTTGAGAATTTAGCCTCTCACTCCAGGGGCGCTAGAATCAAATACATGGCGTGTACCTCTTTACAATAGTGCGTTTTAAGTTTACATATCGATTGCTAACGGTGAAGGAAAACATCGTGAGGAAACCTGCATACCTTGGAATTTAAATTTTTGTAAGGTGTGTGAAGTGTGCCAACTCACACTGGCCAGCGTGGCAGACGTGGAATGATAAATGGGTCGGTTATTTTTTTTTTTTTAACATCGCGCCTGGAATTCCCGATAGGGTAGGCAGTGGA
>DWEE01001495.1:0-13189 GCA_018245755.1 Parelbella macleannani
CGTACTTAATTATTAATATTCCTTTACGTTGTGGGTCTGTAGGAAAACTCCAGTGAAACATCGACAACCCACTTCTCCGATTACAACATTGCTTGATTATCGATTCTTGAATATAGAATTGACTAAGAGCTAGAAACTTTTCTCACATAAATTTCACCGGGTTATATAGCCGGGCTCGTTTTAACAATTTTTATCATTTACCTACTTAATAAGTTTGTTCTTGTGACTTAATTTTGTTAGTTTGAATAATATGTATAGCATTTCATTTCCTTCTCGTTTCGTAATTAATTACTTAAGAATAGGTAGCTACTAAATAATTAATTTGTCTGCGCATCAGATAGCAATTAGTTGTCGGAATATTTTGCTGCTTAATACGGTTATTTTTTGCTCTACCTATACCGAAAAACGATGGGATGACGATCTGCGAAAAGCAGATCTGCATGCAGAAGTTGGTTGCGGCAAGCCGAGGACGGGGCGCGGTGGCGCTCATTGTTGGAGCCCTATGTCAAGCAGAAATATATTTCTTTAATCGTATATAAGGTAGGTACAAATTACGATCACAAGGGACGTAACCTTAAAATGTAATAAAAACAGTAGAGAGAGAAGATCTTTTCTTCGAATAAAATCGAAGCGACAAGAGGAGACAGAAAAACAACGCTGCACGGGACCATGGTCTAGTGTCAGCAGAGACTGAGTTAACCCCTATTATCCATGTATAATTTTGTCGTAAATTGTTCGTTTATTGGTTTTTTACCTGGCCATATATATATGTACATATATATTATTATTATTATTAATTGTGATATGTGCTATCAGGCCAACATTCTGATGATGATCTTCCTAGCAACAGTGAACGCCTGTGAAGAGAAGAGAGAGAAGTAGAGTTGAATGTCGTTTAGAAGTCTGTTCACTATCTTATGTGCGCATATAGGTATACTCGTATATAATTAATCTTTGGCTAATAAATAGTTATAAACAGTTTTAAAAAGAATTCATTATTATTATGTCGTCATGGCAGATCGTTTATATGAAAGCGTCGAGTGCAATATCTCTATAGAAACAGTTCGGACTAGTATTAATGAGATAAATCGAATTTAATCTAGTATTTTTAACATGTTTGTTATCTATGTTTAATGAGTTCTCAAGCTTTTTGTAAATCGTTTAGAGATGTTTTTAAGTCATTGTAATTTAAAAGTCATCTGCAGCTACTGGCTTATATATAACAATAAGACGATAAAATCAACTTGGCACTTGCGTATGTATTACCCCTCCTGCTATTTGACTTTTCTTGTCTATGCCTACCGCTCTCGCCTCCGACGCATTAGTACCTCGCTATTACATCAACACAGCGAGGTATCTAGTCAACTTCTGCGGGTTATATATGTATAAAAAACTAAGACGCTGGCTATTTCAACGAGGAGTCGCTTGCTTTAATACGTGTACGTTGATTGCTTATTATTTTTCTCATTTCCTCCCGCATGAGATAGAAAAATTAATGCACTATAAGCGTTTAAGACGTATTCACATATATATTAGCACTATACGAGAAATGGCTGCGATTTATAATGTATCAAAGATTAAAAATATCTATCATAGAATTTTTTATTTTTTATAACTCCTAGGTAGACGTATACTTCGAGTTCTAATTTTATAACACATATTCTAATTTTCGAACATAGAGCTTTTAAGCTATAAATTTTAGTTAGGTATTTTTAAAATCGCACTAGAGTGTAATTATTTCAGTACGATGCTTTAATGGTGATGTGGCATTAAATATTAAATCCATTAGTAAATGAACATCGTCATCAACATCGACGACCTCTGGGTGTCCACTGTTGGACATAGGCCTCCCGTAGTCGGGGCCATTCCAACCAATCCTGGGCCTTTTGAATCCAAGCTTCCCGCTATCTTCATGGGATCTAAATCTATAACTGAATAGCGCCTACAAATTGAACTACTATAGCATTAATTAAAGGTAATTCATGAATTGTGGCATTGTGCTACACTCCTCTATCTACCTCTACGGGGATTACAAAATAAATATAAGCCTAAAAAAAACTATTGGATATTCAGCCGCTTTTATTATCAATAGCCTTACTTTCAATATTGAACATAATTAAAACACACACAAGAAATAATCATAATTGATTAATGTTTAATGAAATATACACTAAATAATTTACATAGACATGTACAACAATAAATAAATGTAGAGTCGATTTCTTGAACAAAATATATGCGATAGTTGCGTGCGCGTCATCTCACATATTATTCATTTTTGTAATAACATCGAGTAAATTATGACTTGTTCTTTATATAGGAGGAAAGTTGTGACAGCCTCTCCGAAACCAGTTCATGAGAAGAATGATGAATGTAGAGCAAGAACGCCAGGTTTGTGAGGATAAATATTTGGCACTCAGGGCTTTCTTCTGCTTATCGCGCAAGGACCTGGCGGGATGTTATAATTATAGTATGTTAATATTCCGTATTTTGCAATTTTATCAATAGGTACTAATACTTGAAATCACGCTTGTAATCACCAAAGGGGGTAAGCAAAGGACAGTAGTAGTTGACATGTTTCGCCAGTTACGTTTATGTTTTACAATAGAATAGATGGCGAGCCTATAGTGATACACCGGGCACAGATCCAGACTCTAAGCCATTACTAGGAATTTCTATTAGAAAATCTAAATTAGAAAAATACTGTAGATACCACTCACTGCACGATTATAATCCTGGATCTCAAAATTAGTAGTCGCATTGCAACCATTCGACCTACGAGGCCGTCTTATTAATGCAATAAAGATATATTTAACCATTTTAAGTTATGGGATGGCTATATGTGTACTCATAGGTATACTTGTATGAAGAAAGGACGACTGGGAGGGAGTGTGAAGGGGAGTGTGTTGAAGGTTGCACTAATATTCCTAGAATAACTCCGGAGGATTCACAAATTCGTGATAAGGTTGTACATTTATAGGTATTTCTGATATGAATCACTTTTTAGCAGTCTTTTGGCTTACTCGTATTAATGAGGTTTAATTTTACAAGATCGATAGAGAGAATTGTAGAGTCACGGAGCTCGCTGAGAATCGTGAAAATCTAAATGTGAAAATTAGTAACGTTATTTTCTCTACTTAAAAGCGCTTTACAATTTACAAATTAGTTCCAGTTATTTGAATTACTAGTTCGATTTGTAAATAGATTATGTTATTAATTATCTATTTGTTACAAACGTATTCTGCGGTTCATGTATAGAAAAAAATTAAGAATAAAGTTATTATTTTGATTGTGGCGCATCAATACAAACAGATTAGGTTCAATCACATATTTGTGTTAATAATATTTATACTACACATATAAATTTAAGTTCTAATTTTAAAAAATCTCATTTATATGTCAATAAGTCTTCAAATACTAGGCGATTAAAGATTAATCATTCAGTCATCCAACTCCACGAACTGTTTCTCATTGGCCTCATTTGAATGGTGAGTTTGTCAAACGTTCGTTCCCAAATGTATTCTTGTATTGAGCAACTTGTGAATGAATGCAGTGAGCGGTGAGCGAGTGAGTCGGTCAGCAGATATTACCATTAGCTCATTGATTATCAGCTAATAAACGAGTTCCCAAAGGCGCCACTCGCGTCGTTACTATGCCCATCAATTTAGATATGTAAAGTAGTATTTTTTTATGTCTAGATATATATAATTTATGCGGTTGAATATTTATTAATGGCGTTATATATTGTTCATAATTATTCACGCTTTACCTATGTATAGCTCTATAGCTATGTGAAGTCCTATAGTGAATAAACCAATAAAAACTACGCTAGTACGAAACGAACTTTTAAAAGATTGTAAATTTGTATAACTAGATGCAATACATCATATTGATTTGTGCAAAAAGTTTCATGGTGAAGTTTTAAAAACGTTAACTCGTTTAGCTAGATTTTATTGCATTTATTTTTGGATTAGCCCATGTGCTTCAAATCTGATTATACAATGTTTTGCAAACCCCATGTTATATTTCTTAAACATAATAGTTTTTACCATTTTACATTTAACAATAAAGAATATTTTCTTTTTTATTTATCAAAATCTTGATTAGGAATTCATTGTTAATGAGACCAAAATAACCGTCATAGATCTATACATCAAAGCTCGACATCACAGCACTTATCCCGTCATTAGTGGTAGTCGGCCTCCACTAAAAGTAATTTAGCTATCGTATCCAAAAAGTATCCTAAAACAATTAACAAAACTTAATTCCACGTTAAATCCGTGACGCGCGGCCGCCCACACGAAACGCGCATTAAAAAACTCACGTCCACTAGTTACTATCTCATAAGACACGCACACAAAATAAAATCTTCAAGAAGCACGCACACACGCGCACGCCACCCATTAGTATGTGTTAGCTGCGCGTGCTCGCCACTCGCTCCACGGCTTCTTATTATTATTATTTATTGTTGAATAATGTGAATGGTAATGCGTGGTTGTTCACGATCCCGCATAACACCTGCCGTCTTTTCCCACAGTCGATGCTGACGGGCTGAGGGCGCGCGCGCAGGAAGTGCGAGCGAGATGCAGGACGCGCGTGTGGTGCACGCGTGCGACTGGACCGGCTATAGTACGCCCGAGCGAGACAAAAGGGATAGATAGCGGCGATAGCGTAGCGCGTAGCGTCGTAGCACTGAACAAAAAAAGCAACACTGACTTTAGCAAATGCAATTAATGACGCGCCGCCGGTCCTCGATGTTTTGAGTTAATTGAAAGCGCTGAATAAATTTAGCGGCAAGGCAGTGCCGAGGACGGATCAACTTGTCGTGTAAGACTTTTGGCGTAGAATTGCAAATGTACTTCAATTTAGCGGACATGCCTTTTAATGGAAACACGATAATTCATTTATTGAAAGACGTTACAGAATATAAAGGATGTTTTAAAGCGAAAGGTGATTACAGATATATTGCCTTGTCTATACGTGTCCATTAATTTTAATGAACTGATGTTTAAGCATGCAAGATACGAAACCCATCAAATTCTTACTTGATTGATTTTTATTTTATTACTTTTCGATAGCATTTTACGATTTCTGTTAGTAATACATATATATAAACAAAGGGCCATAATAAGTACACTGTACAAAAAGTAATCGTGAAAATATATAGAATAATAAGAATTTATAGTATGTTATGCCAAACCCGCATGCGTGAAGATTATAGGCAAAAATCCCCTGTGCGAGATCTATGCCCAGCACGGTACAGAGATACGCTGATCATAATAAAACAAAAAATTTTTGAAAGCGAACAATTTTTTTTATAGCATTGCGCGCAAATTGTTATGGAGGTAATAATGCCTTTTAAGGGTAGGCACCTTCAAGGTTATATTAATAAACATGGCGACCACGACACCCGAGTATGCCATGCAATTTATTATTCAAATTAACCGTTTTTTAATAATCCCGTTCGGAGGCCTCCGGCAGTGAAAGGTTTAAGGCATTATCTGGATTCCAGTTAAGGTGAAGTGAGTTGATTACTTCATTTGGGATTGGCGGGTAGTTCACCCAATTGTCTAGAGAGTTGGTGCGATAAAAACCGAGAATACTTTTTTTTACTTCAATTCGAATTAATGTCAACGTGATAAAAGGTGGGAAATGGGTTAGGTAAGGCAATACTGTAAAAGCTTAGGATGATGAAGAAATACTTTTAAGGTTAAGATAAATTTTAAATTGGACAGAGTATGTAGGTACATATAGTTTATACTCCATTATCTGTGACTAGCCTGTTGCGTCAGTGGTCAATTAGCCTGACTACTGAGGCGGGGTTAGTGGGTTCATTTCTTACCCAAAACAAATTTCTGTGTCATGCGAGCGTGTAATTGTTTTGTTTTGATGTGAAATTATTTAAATAAGATTTAGAAACATGTAGGTATAGGTACTTCTGTTTGTCAAATGTTTGGGGACCTATGGCCGCGTAGGATTTGTCTCTGTATACCAATTATTCCTTTTATTATACCATATTATATAACATTAGCATACTTACGAGTAACTGAAAGTATTTAATAAAACAGACAACGTGTCAAGGAATTTGTTACACACTGAAGTCAGGTGTCATCACACTCACACACGGACATTAAAATTTTTGATGTAGGTACCCAAATTAAAGACAATATATTTTAATGATCATTATTGTAATCACACGTAAGTAATTTGTAATAACTATTCCGCGGAACAAATCGTAACAATTACGTATCATTAAGGTGTCGAATTGCGTTTTCTCATAAATACTTATTGTAATATCGGCTCTGTAGAGCAAGAAATGCTTTTGAGATTGTTGGAATTTTCCTGTAGAAAAAATTGTAGGACAATGGGTTGTGAAGAAGCCACCATATGAATAGACACCCCGGATGTGCGCAATTTAGTTAAGTCCAGCCCATTGAGTACTTCCATAGTTAAATTAACAATAAAAGTTGTTCATCCCGTCTACTCATCGCATTGCTACCATCGAGTTTATTTTTCATGCAATTCTAATCTTTATTTCGTTCGTGATAAGTACCAGGATTGGATGTTAGAGTTGTTGCAATAAGTTTGCCCCGAACAGAGATTGTCCACCATGTAGGTCAGTCTATTAAATCGGGTTGGGACCGGATGCACCGATCGTGTTACAGAGATTTTTACAAAAACATCTCTTTACGTTACATCATCGGCGTCGAGGGTGGCGTCGATTAATGTTGCCAGCATCGCATGTTTATCTGGAAGCTTAATTTATTGTTGCCATATTCGAAAATGTAGAGTTCGGTTAATTGCAAACGACATTTACTGTCTTACAACTACTTGCACGTTTCTTAAAATATTACATTTACCTTTATATTTAGCGTACGTTTTGTTCTGTGAATCGAAATATGTTTTTTTAGGAGGCCTTAGCTTGGAGATATTATTTATTATTGCAATTCGGTACATAATTATTACGGGCAATGTGACTCAAAGCATCCGAATCAAGAAGAAATTACACAACACTTTATAAAAATTTAATTGTCTTTGATCGGTTCTGACTAATAATTATATGTAGGTATGTATTACACAATATATAGTTTTCAATTTCCACCAAATGCACCGTATACTTTTATGGTTGTAGCTGTAATATTTTTCATAAAAAGCAACTGAGTGCAATTTAAGTATTACGTTTTGTGAGCAAAACCCGATAGTACGATCGCGCATTAATGAATCACAGCATACGACAGGGACTTCCAGGTCGTTGGGTTCACGCCTCACCAGGCTTGGGGCCTCAATGGCTGACTTTTTGCGCCATTTGGCTGCTTGCGGGGTCAGTGTGGCCGCCAAATGTGGCTATCTGCCGAGTAACCCGACCTGTGAAAGTCGATACTTCGAGCCGAGATTCATGCACATGTCTGACTTAAAACCCGACTAAGGAGGTATTTTTTATAGCCTTCCTTGTTTACAACGCGATAACTCAACCGTGAGCCGTTATTTTAAACGATCGAAAAGCACGCGTCTTATGTCCCTTGAAGCGATGTCATTACAACGCTTCAATAATCTCACCATAATTTATTACAATGTAATCGTGAGTGTCGGACCGCTCGCGATTGCGAAATAACAAACGGCTCTTAAATACAGTAGCAACGAGTCTCGCCCGTTACCACCTCGGTGATAAATCAACATCTCCATTACAATTTTAATCTTACTTTCGAATAAAGAACTATCCGTACGTTCAGTCCCTTTCACGGTTCGTGCGACCGAAAGATTCGAATTCGAACGCTCACAAATTATTGTTGGTTCTTGTTATTTTATTGTCGTTTTATTTTTTGCTTTCTTATTGTGGGGTCTTTTTCGCGCGCGTCTTAAATGCGTCTTGCGTCTCTGTTGCACTCGCGTTGGTAGTAGTAGCGTCTCGAGCACGTGCGACACGTTAAAGGCAGAGCGTTCCCACGGTCGCGGGCTCGAGCCAGACACCCGCCCCCCGCGTCTCGCCCCGCGCGTGATTCCACTCCGGACACTCGTGCCAATGAAATAAAGTGCCCGCACAGCACGTTCCAATTGCAAAATGCTGTTTGAAGACTTGAACCGACGAAAGTGCGGAAACGGTTACTCTTTCTTAGGTTGAGTAACGTTTTAGCCTCTTATTTCCATTCTGTTGCGACCGATATTATACTTAATTAGAGGACTTTGTAAGATATTTATGTTGTTTTACTTTTAATTACGTTAACGGTAAAGGAATTATGCACAAATGAAGTAATACGGATAAAACAAATCAAAGTGTGACATATTGTTTTATTTCTGGTCAACCTTTGGTTTGTTACGCGATTGTTAAAAAGTAAATAGTTTATGGCAAATATTTACTAATTTCAAACTGAAAATTGAGAATTTATTCGTCTTATGACGTAACCTTCTCACGGAGGCGGATGCTAACAGATTTTATTAAACATTAAAACAGTTTAATCACCTACCTTATTGAAATATGACTGATGTAAAACTCTTTACAAATGACAGGTTTTTTATCATATTTCTTGCTGGTTTCGCCCACGCTGAATTTATTTGGGAACTGAGAGTGACAAACTTCATAAACGCTGACTAATACTTACTTATCGCATTGACGTCAACGGTCGTTTGTTTAATAAATATTGAAATTTAAGAACAACAGTGTGACAAGAAGCTAAGCTCAAGGCCGTTTAAGGTAGGTACGTTTATTGTTATATTAAATTTTAATTACCCGTAATTTTTGAGAAATAAACATTCTACCTGTAGCACAGTAAAATGTAATAGTTACAGTTATAATATCTAATAGCTCTTAAATATTTATTTAAATTTCGAGCTTTGAACGTTATTGAGTTTTTTAAAAATCTCTAATTAATACTACTGTTACACCACAGACTGTTGTGTTTGACAGTGACAATATGAATATAAGTGAGAATTTTTTAATCGATTTTCTCGATTACTTTTTTTACTCGATAAAATTTTTTTCCAAGCCACAAAATTAGCCACGCTTCTCCACCAACAACTTTTCCCGACGTATCAACATATAGGTACATTTTGTTTACAATAGCGTCTGGAAGATAATGCTACTGTTGTTTTGGTCAAGACTTATAGAAGAGAATGCAGTGGCAGGGATATATTATGAGGTCGCGTGGATCATATTAATCAGGGCTTGTGTTCCGCACGCGACATATACTCTAACTCAATGAGAAGCAATTCAGTAGTACCTATTTAATTTAGATTGGCTTAAATGGCTTTGTATATATAGACTGTGAACACACATCGTTGTGTTATAAAGAATGACAAAACAGATATACAAAGCAATGGTTGCGATGCACCTATCCTGAGCAAATAGGTCAGGTAATGGTTAATGGGAGAGACTGGGGTCTTCAAAATCCGCATGCGATTATGAAGAATTTAATGAACGTAGAAGCAACTTAGATCTTTGAGGAGGGTGATATTTGATGCTTGGTTACTCTCTGCCTATCCAGTAAGAGACCTGGTATGACGATACGATATAATCATAGTCATCATCACACGTCAGTCTTTACCGCTCCACTGCTGGACATAGGCCTTTGGGAAAGGCCTATCTATGCCTTTCCCAAAGTACCTATGTCACAACCCATGAACCTCCGCAGATGTCATAATAATAAAATAATAACAATATTTATATGTGTATTTACGGTTATGTTTTAATTTTGCTACTTTCTTTTCGAGTACGCACTGAATTTGATCTCACAATATTAATTTTCCATTCCTGGCGCTGTTGGAAGACATCTGTTTAAGGGATAAACAGCGCCATTGTACAAAATGTCTTCAGTACGTTTTCGTCTTTCAATATGTATACAAAATTGTTAAACAAAAAATATATTCTCATTGAAACAATGTACAGTGGCATTGTATTATTGATGCGGTCGCGTGTCGCCGTTTTGCGCGCCATGTTTGAGCGCGTGTCATTTACGACACTATTGTTAACTACAAAATTGTGTTTTATGTGAAGCTTTGGGTTAGGAAATTTAAGGGCCTGGATAAACAATGTAAGTTATGGTCGTTGTAATGTAACTGTTGACGGGTTTGGAGTTAGTTAATGAATGAATGAATGAGGAAAGATAGTTTGTGAATACTTATACGTCTTTGGATACCTACTTGAATGTCCTAACATTATGATGATATGGTGTGTAAGTAACGTTCATTAATGTACAGTAATGTAGTGTAATATAATGTATAATGTGAGTAACATTTGTTAAAAATGCACTTAACTGTAAAAATTCATCTTTGTTATAAACAATATGTACTCCTATATACATAATTGTGTAATGTACAATTCGTAGGATTTACTATGTAATAATTTATTGCATATCTCTAGATTAGAAATCATGTCTCTGGTGCCACATAACGGGAATGGATAATTGGAATTTCTAGAATTTTTTTGTAGTGGCTTAGAGTCTGGGTTTGTGCACAGTACATGGTAATAGGCTCATAAACTATTCGACAGTGGGACGTAAATGTGATTAGTGAAACGTGGGAGTGTACTACACTTTTCTGTCTAACTCTTCGGGAGTTACTCGCGTGCTGTTACGTATTAAATATACAGCTCAGAACGACACTGGCCGATGGCGGAAGTGGGGGAAGTCAGAGGTGTCTAAAACAAGACTGCGTTATTAAGAGTATTATGAATGTAAAAGGCTTTGTCACTGGGTGCTCAATAAACGTAACATAACGCCTGTAATCCGCGAAGGGGTAGCCAGAGGAGTGTAGTACACTCCCATTTCACCAGTTACGTTTAAGTCCCATGAAATAGACGGTGAGGGTGCTCAATAATTGTATTAAAATAGCCAAAGTAGAATTTTCAATAGTTTCATAATTGGCAATCATCACACGCTCGCTCACGATAATGTATGAGCGTTCTGGCGGCCGGTGTTCGCGGGCCGTGGGAACGGCGACAGTTGCGCCGGCGCCACCTGCCCCCCGCGCTATAAAACACTACTCGAAAATTCAAATTGGAACGATTTGACCTTCATTTTTTTCGCTCTTTCATTTTTACTTCACAACCCGCAACGTATGTACGTACTTCCTAAACGGTTGTGTGGCGGGCGGGTTGTGGGCGGATTTGCATGTTGCGTTATTGGATTGTCTGTAGGATGCGAAAGAATATTGTAGAATAGATAGGAATTTTCAACTTATTACATTTAATTACATTTACCATTACGCATCTCCCTTTGTATTTAATAGTTATTTGCAATATTTAGAAAGTTTACAACCTGACAAAGTTGAGATAAATCATGCTAATTTCTGACCTCGTTTCGCCAGTACTCTTCGATTCTAACTTCATTATGTTATAGCACTGAATATAATTATCCGTTCACTAAAAGCGAAGACGTCAATTATACAGTTGCTTATCTGTATTCAGAGTAGCACGGTCCCTAGATCCGCTAAGTCCGGGTGTATTTTTTTGTGCACGCGTCACCGTTGAACGTAAGTGCACCCAGCTCGCGCCATATGTCGCGTGGATCGTGGGAACGGATCACGGCGGACACGCAATGTGCGCTCTTCTTTTCTCAACTGTCAGCGATAGTGTGTAACCGCCTTTACAATTTTCACTTCTATCCCATTGCGTTAAGACTGTAATTTCATTGGTGTAAAAATCCATTGAGTCATATGTATGGTTAATGAAAAGTAAATTTTATTTTAAAGGTATTATAGTTGATTATGTATTCTTGGTGGATATTTTTATCTCGCCAGCACATGCCTCTATTGATCGCGTATATTATGATTACTTAGATGAAGTGCGCGTGAAAATAATTCTTAGACGCGTAATGAGGTGTTTGTTTTATTAAACTTTGCTTACATTAGAAAACGGGACTCGATAACAATTTAATTTAAAAAAAATCTCTCGGAGAATCATCAACATACAATAATATGGAACACTCGCTGCTGTAGAAATATAACAGTTATCAAAACAGAGTACGTAAAGTTGGTATCGGTTTGATAAATTATCAAAGCGATCTAGATAATTATTACACGAGTCGATTTATAAATGAAAATAAAATGGCAAGAGAAGAATATGTATAAAAAACAGCCGAGGGTGAGACGCAACTGGCGCGAGCGAGCGTGGGAAAGCGTGGCGTTTTAAATAGATGAAGAACGCCTTAGGAAAGGTGCAATTCTTGTTTTTTGGAGCGATTATTTTTTGTTTGTATCGCCGACGAACATCCAGTAGATATAGCCGTAATTATATCGCATTAGACGAGCATGAACGCTAACCGCCTATAAGTATATCTGTAATAAGACATCTATAAAAGAATACAAAGAAGTAATACTTTAAATAATGCAGACTTTCAAAATTAAAGGCTCAGTTAAATTAGTGTTTAGTGTTAGTTAAAATATTCCAAGTCAATTATGTCCAGGTTTTCATCATCATCATACATAAATATTTTAAATCAGAGATGTTGTTCATTGGGTAGTTTTATACATTAGATTGGTTTCAGCGTTTCATATTACCCATGAATTATGCATATGAGCAGAAGACACAGATATTAAAATCGGCCAGTTACATTGAATATTCATAAAACATCATATTTAAAAAAAAAAATTGAACTATTCATTACGTAAAAGATAAATTAATACACCTCTTTTTAAAAAAAACCGCACTGTCCAATAAGACCCGCGTCGCGTCAATCAATCCATTTCCCTACTATCGCACGTTTAACCCTAGACTGCCGTGCATCTGCCGCCACAAAAGACCCCAGCATTATGGTGGCACGTATTTTTTCCTGACCTCGTTCGGCCTTTATAACGTTGGGGCGAGCCGTGGGAACGATCTTGCACAATCCACCGTTTCCTTGGCCATATGCGACAGAAAAAAGTGCAATTATTTATTCCCCCTCGAAGAAAAGGGGAGTTGTGAGAACGTGACCTAACAATGCGCTTCCTGGCTTTCGATACACAATCTCACATCGCCGAAACCCAATTCTAACCCTTGGGACGCTGTGCGCAGATGCTTCTATCCGATAACCCGTGCTTCGCGTTTGATGTTTTACAAATAATCTTAAATAGTTACTATAAAATGTCTCACCGTTGCAAATTGAACTATAACATAGGTACCTAAAGTCCATAATCGATCAAAGCGATGTCGCGTGTTATACAATTGGATAGTTTCTTTAATATTGAATAATGCACGCTGAATGGTATTACGCGTGAC
>DWEE01001496.1:0-13189 GCA_018245755.1 Parelbella macleannani
ACAGGGCGCGATGGCGCTCGTTGGGGGAGGCCTATGTCCAGCAGTGGACTGAGATAGGCTGATGATGTGATGTGAAGATATAAAACTACAAGATATAAAATTACTTGTTACAGATAAAATTGTTCAATCAATACACGTTTGCTGCGAGAATAAAACTCAAAATACACTAATTATATAGGAAACGATAACAATAAACAATAAAGGATTTCAATTGTACCTACATGTTAATTAATAATCATGTTTACAAATACAATATTTTTAATGAAATCTGTTGCGTGATATTACACATTAATAATTGAAGTAATCCATTTAACATTTATATCGGTAATTTATTGTAATTACAGATAATAAAATTTGCGGTTGACTTCTATTAAAATTACCGATTTAGCCGTATACAAATAATTAGATAGTTCTATATTACCTACATTATTCTCTAGAATCAGTGCACAGTAAGTAAACATGTACCTAGTAATAAAAAAATGAATGCGCAGATATGAAAGTGGAGTTGCAAACGATACGCAGAGTTAAGCAACGTTGCGCAGAGTGAGTGCTGCACGTAAATAGGCGAATATCAATTCGTGATTATGTAACTAACTAGCTGTCAGACTTAGTAATGTTTATAGCTTTGATTTACATGTCAATGTAGAGCCCGAATATTCTAGAATTCGTAGGGGAACAGGTTTTAAAATACGATAGAATTTATCCCGTCAGGTTGTTGATGTGGTATTGCGATGTTGAATGAAAATATTGAATTAAACTCGGTATTTATGACATGACATATGATCAGAGCTTACCTAGGTTTATATACTCTTGGATCAATTCCAGGATCGCTAAAATTTATCAGATGAAGTATATCCTTCTGACCATTAACACGAGCCTCCCACATATATGATCTCATATAGAAATACGTATTGTTTTCCACCAGCCAAACTCTATCAAGATCCACGTATTAGCAATTGGAATTATACAAAATACAGTTGGAATTTCTATTTGCTAGTAAGCAATTATCTCTTAAGGTGTAAATCATTATCATTTATCATCATTATCATCATCATTTATCAGCTGCAGAAAAGCAAATAAATAAAATCTCGAAACCCTACCTCACGCTATCTATAGTCAAAACGCGGACTGAAACAGATGTCTTTTCATTTATCCGAAAAACACGATTACAATGTAGAGCATGTCAATCAGACCAAATTTCCTCAGAAGCCTTATCGATCTCGTGCCACGTACATTGCTACAGTGACATTTAGAAAGCGGTTAACAGGTTCAAATTCCGGTAGCTATATAAGTACATTTGCGGTATTAATTATAAAGCCTTATTTGATTACTCGAATGTTCTGTAATCATACATAGGTATGCACATTTATTATTATGTTTGATGATGGTGATCTAATGTTCATGTATTTGTTTGATTTACAAGTAATTTAGTTTTTATTGTAATCATTGAATATAACGTAACTTCACACCTGTAATGCTCAAAGGGGTAGACAGAGGAGGGCAGGTTCACTCCCACGTTTCACCAGGATTCCATCATTGATTATAGGAATTAACATTAGGTTCCGATGATAATTATATCAGAGGTAAATTGTCATCACTTTTCCGTAAAAAACAGTTTCAAAAGGTCCTTTGCTCTTATCCTGATGTAGCGACTTAACTGAAAATCAGTTGCTCTAGAATAAATGAAAATTATTGGTGCGTAGGGTAAAGAAGCATCTGACTATATATAGGTACCTAATACTCGCAAATCGCAATGAAATGAAACTGATTTAGGCAAAACGGTTTTAGATATTATGTACTTAAATAAAGGAATTTATGGATGTAGATTTACTTATTTGATGATTTGACCAGTTTCGCATAAGCGTTGTGTAAAAGACGAATAAGTATTAAACTAAAAAATAATTGTAAGCAAAACCATTTTGCCATATGCAAGGACATTTATAGTTAGTAGTATGTGCAAGAAATCGAAAATATACAGAATTGTTAACAGTGGACAAAAGTTTTGAATGAATTTTAAAATGATTTTAACCTTACAGATCTAAAGAGCTGTTAAAGTGCTTGCATGTAATGTACTAGAAAACGCGTATAGGTATGTACATACGTGATTGCCAAGAGTGGACAAACGTTTGATCGGATTTTAATAATTCTGTAACGTTATACATATAAAGAGAAGGCTATTAAGTGGCTTGCATGTTAGCATGCTAGAAAACAAGTATCCGAAATTGTCAATAGTGGACAACACTTTTAATAGAGTTTTAAAAACACTGTATCATTACATAATGACAAATCCCTAATGAGTTCGACATAAATGCGCTTGTGTGTAACGTGTTATATGTAAATCTGACTTTTAAGATATTTGGTAAGAATGAGCAAAACTTTGTTCGAATCATAGAACGGAATCTTAAATCGTTAATCGTTAAGTTATTAACTCATAAATTTCAGGGGTAATCACTAATGTTTGTAATACAGCAAAGTGCATTATAGTTTTATGACACACAGTCAATAGTATTTTATTAAATGATAAAATTTCAATGTTTTAAGAAATGTCAAGTATCACAGCAGAGTTGAGCGCTTCAAGGCTAAGAGCCGGCTTTGCTCTTGATTAACCAACTTCCAAAAATGAGGTTCCCGTTCTATTCAATACATTCTTTTTATATATGACTAGTTGAATAAACGTGGCGCTGTTCGCTCTTATTCAACTCTTCCACGGTCGCCTGCCTAAATTAAAGGATTCAGACCGATTACCATTGCAATAGTAATAAGGGGTAATATTTTAAATTTTGTGCTAGTTTTAGGAGTATTAAAGTTGATTTATTTCACTTGCTTTATAGGCAATAACACAACAAAGCTATAAATTAGGAAGAATATTCCCCAGTGAAACTGTATTTCTTAAAGTGACATAATAGTCGATTGAATGGGAATAAAATCGGTGCAATGATTTATGTACGAAAAGCGTAAATACAGAAACTTCGGAATATAGGATCTGAATAACACTTTTCGTCCAATCTATGTAGTATTGACGGACGGACAATTTACAATATCATACATGATCTGTGTGTTTGCATGTTCGCGTTGGCGTAACTTTTAATTAAAATATCACAATGTGGGTGAACTTTTATTTGGTTTGTTCCACTGCCGCGTGGTAACTCGTTCCTTCACCATTTCGCTGGTCCAAGCGTTTCCAAGTTATAAAGTTCGCATTTATATGTTATAAAAGTAATGCTTCAACGTCAGATTCCAATTGTTTTCATCGTGCATTCGCTTCCTCCACGTTTACGAGTCTTACAATCTTAATTGCTTTTTTACTGTCAAACGGTTCAATTGTCTTAAAGCATACGACTTTGTCTTTATAAAGCAGATTTTCATCAACGTCCAATGACGCATATTTGGGGAAATAACAGAAATCGCAAAATCAAAAAGTAGTAACATCTTGGAAATTGTCGTACCTATACTCGATTTTGCGAATATCAATCAGTATTCTAAACGAAAAAAAAACAACCCAGACGAACTGTTACTTATTAGTTAATACGATATATACGGAGCGAATTTAAAAATGAGAAAAATAATTGTAATATATTTTATTGACAAAGTGCATATCGTTTAAGCGAGAATTAATTTGTATAAAATTCAAGGAAGTATATATGTACCTACGTACAAATATTTAACTCTTAGTGACTGGTCACGGCCAAATTTTAATGGCCTCGGAGTACCTGATTAAGACAGGATGAGAAAGAAACCTGTTAAATCAGTTATTTATTATTGATACAGAATTACATACATCCACACGATTTGATATTCGATAAGTACTTCCGAGCAGACCAGTCGTGTTTGCTATTTTAAGATTTTTGCATTTTATTTATAATATTTGACTTCTATATCTCAATTTAGTCCTTAAGCACTTTTCTTTGTTTTGTTTTATTAATTTTCGGCTTTGACGTACGCGAATTGGTTCAGAAAGTAATTTAATAACTGCTTATAATGTCACATGTTATTACATGTATGTAATTATATATAATATTCTGGCTTGGATCTAGAATTAACTGTCATATTTTTTAAATAATATTTTCTTTTGGGTTTCTTTACAGTTTATTACCATTTATTTTATCCAAATGGATTTTTAAAGCCATCTTTGGTGTAACTAATTGTATAGGACAACCTGTAGCTCAGAGTAATTCAGTTCAATTTCTGAATAAGCGCTCGTTGTAAAATTCAGAGTGGATATTATATTTAGCAATAAAAGTCGACTCGTCAGAGTTATTATATTCTTGCTTCAACTCACAAACATAACGGTATCGCGCAAATGATTTAGATGCAGTCTTTCCGCTCGTCATATTAAATAAACCAATATTTTAAAACGTCTCCTTTTCATTAGTTCTTTTATTATATTTTTATTGCACTAGTTAAACGTAAAACTTATATTAGTCATCTGATACTTATCAATAAAAAACCATAGAACAAGTATTTTCTATTGCGGAAAACGTGGGGTTACAACAGGGCGTTTTTATAAATTAAGAAGGGACATTTTTCCGGTGTAGCTCATGTTTTTTTACGCGAATACATATATTTTATCAAGGAATTCTTTTCTGGCACGTTAGTTACAACGTAACGAAATGAAGACAAATAGCCTGTGTGCCACTTCTACACGTTAAAAATATAGCCTTACGTGCCTCTACTTCGTCATAAATATTTTAGCGGGCGAGCAAATATTTCTTGTTCTGTGCCAGCTCACCAGATCTAGCCATCGGGTCATTTATTAGCGCCCCAACTCAAACAGGAATCGATGGGGTAGAAATTAAAAGTTGTTCTAACCACTTCCAACGTATAGTATCGGGATATATGGCTTAATAAACCCTTCGGAGCCGTGTTATGAGGCTGTAAATTGACGGCGAATTATTTTATGTAGGTACGCCATAAGTTATCGGAAACCCGTATTAGTGAGATTGTTAAGATTAAGTACCGAACTTCTTAGTGTTGAATACGATTCTACAGTTTGTTTAATGAAACTTGAAAATGTAGTTCAAGGTTTCTGTTGCTTTACGATTGAAATCATCGACCTTTTTTTCGATTCACTTTTGGATACGGATCTTCTCTCATACCATAATTTACCGCACTTCGCGTTCCGTTAGAGATTGTGTTGTTGGTGATAATAGAAATGCATTTAAGGCAATTGAAGGATATTTCGTGGGACTAAATGATGTCATAAACTAAATCTCGTTGTACCCCAATAACCTACACATTGATGGTAGTGAATATGACATTAAAAATCTTAACACCGTGATTCAGAAACGTACAGCGCCCTCTGTTATTGGAAAGTAGAAATTTTCGTCATACAAGATTAGACTTTTAAAATATTTGAGTATTTTTATACAAATCAACATGCTATTTAAAACACTATATTTATTATAAGAAATAGAGAATATTTCCTTACATTGTCACAGTTATCGCAGTTATAAGTTCCGACATACATATGTTAATAAGTTCTCATATAAAACGCATTCCGTAATTTATAACTTTATCTAATCGGTCCGCTTCAACAATCGATGTTGTGATTATACTATCAGATGGCATGTCTCTCTTGATTGATAAATCCATGCTGTCTAGACAGTCTTTAATTCCTCATTCATGCCAATTAGAATAATTGTGACAATAATATATTATGTATAGTCATATTCTAATATAAACAGTTCCTATCAACCTTGCTCTCTTTGTGTTCGAATGCGGCATTCTGTTTAACTGTTATATACAACAGTATTTACATATAACGTATTTTATGGATATATTATGTATTTGTATGGACGTATGGTTACATATATGTCACTACCAGTATTTATAAATATCAACATATATATATTTTGAACCCCACTGAAACCTCGATTTTTTACAATTAAAAAAATATTGTTTCCAATTATTGCGTCGTTGGTCGAGTGGTTGCAAGTGCGATTGCTGATCAAGAAGTTCTGGTTTCGATCCCGGGTCGGGCAAAGCATTGTTGGTATTTTCTAAGGTGAATTTCTCATTAGTAGCATGATGTCTGAGTTTGTGCCAAGCGTATGGTAATAGGCTCAATCCCTGTTCCATGGTGGAACGTATAACATAGCTGGTGAATCGTGGGAGTGTATTATACTTCTCTGCCGATCCTCTCGGGTGCAGTACAGACGTGATGTTATGTTATTATAAATACGTTATGTTATGTTCTTCATCCTTGTCGTTATAATATGTCCTTTTTCTTTTTTATTCTTGGAGAAGGCTTATCTAATATTGAAATGACAAAAAGAGGTGGTGATGACTATGAAATATTATTATTATTATTATATATACAATCACGACAGGTCTTCAACCGGGTAGGCAGAGTGCACCAAACTCTAAATATCTCTATCCATACGGATCTGACATATTTTTTCACTCAGTGTAATACTTTCGTCATAAGAGAAATAAACTAAAATAATCGATTAAAACCCAATTTAATCAGCGTATTATTAGGTTAATCGATGATTTGGAATGGGGTTAAATCCAGATAACATCGCTTCCCTTCCGGCCAAATCCGGAATGATATGATTAAATCAATTCTGTTATATGTACGTGTGATTATTTCATTTTAAAAGCTTAATAAATAATGTTTATTTATTAATAACAATAATTTTACACCACAGCCGTACTAGGCAAACTTTTGTAGGCACTAGAAATTGTTATATTTCCTTAGTGTTGCTAAACCTTCATAAATATAATGTGCATAGATAACTATTTCAAAAGGCGAAGTTTCTGTGTAAGTATGTTATGAGTTTCTATTGAAAGAGGGAGGAGAAAATATATAAATTTGACTTAAACAATTGGTTGTTACCAATGCTAGATTCTACATGTCCAGTATCATTGGTTTGGTAGATATTTATTTGGGAAGATTTGTGCTAATATAGTCCAATGGGTTCCTACCCAAAGCAAAGCTGAGACTAATCTCAAAAGAGCCTTCGCTGTTCTTAATACAGTAGGCGGCCCGTTTGTTCGTTCGCTGCTTCCTTAGCGAGAGCAAAACTAGTTTTAACAGTTATGTCTTAAACATTATAAGAGTATATACAACATATATTATATTATCTCCAAGTTTCGGTTATATTTCTATTAATTTTTATTGAAAAGCGTGATATCGGTTATCTTGAGCTCGTTCAAAATTACATCGCAAAGATGACGTACCTACTTTACTTAAGTCTTTTAAAAAAATCTAAATCCGACCTAATTAATTTTGATATTAGACAATTATTAGATTACTATCGAATAATTAAGGTAAAATGAAACGAAGGTAGTAAAGTTTTCATAGTCCTGTATAAGGTTTGCTTGGATTGAACATTTAACGATACGACTTCCCAAGGCGTTATCAATACGTAAATCGCGACGGGAAATGAAATACTTGAAGTCATTTTTCATATAGTAAACCATTAAAAATGTTTTATTAGTCGTGTTCGTTTCCGGCAACGCTCGGTTGCACGAGTGAGATAGCTGTACAATTGTAATGTCTCTTTCACGCATCTATTTTTTAAGATATTTATTGTGTCTTAATTGCATTCGAAATTTGAATGTTAAATTACAATATAAGTTTCTACAACATTTCATTAAAATGTGTGTCTATTTCATCTTATCCATTGTGGATTTAAATACAGTGGGGAGGGAAGAAGAGGTATGTGTGTGTTTTTTGTTTTATACATTTTCTATACAGATTTGTAGTTTATATTTACTGTTAGAAAAGTCAAATTACGATCAAGACTTCGACAACTTGCGTAATATATAGGTATATACAAGGTGGACACCAGGTCGCTTTTTTTGATTGAAAATGCATAATCATTGTTGAGGATATCCTGTTTGGCATAATAAACTCAACTTCTAAGAATTTTCTATATTCAATTAATTTACTCGAGATGTAAGTGTAAAATTTGTTTTAAATATTTTTGATCCGAAATGAAGTTATGTGGTCAGGTGATAACTTCACTGTGATCCTCTTTTGTGCAGAAAAATACTGAGATAGTAATGTAACTAAGTTACATGTACATAAGTAAATTTAATTGAGATTCCTCTTTATTTTGGATCTTCCACAGGTTAGTAAATACGGGTAGATACTAACCTTCTGCGGAAGATCGAAAATAAAGATATCCGTATTTAAGCATTTGCTAGGTTCAATACAGATATGTAGGTACTGATTCCAAATTCGATTAGACAATATTTCAGTTCAATTTCGTGGTACAACATAATTGACATCAAGTTTTATGTTATTATATATATAATTTTGTATTATATTAAAATATACACTACATATAATTAGATTCGTAACATTTCAATGTAACTGCGCCACATCGAACATTCTCGACGCCTCGGTATAAAGGCTACCGAATTATTTATTAATACTCAATCAATCACCGCCTATTTTAAAAGTATGCGCATTATTTTCGATTTACATACAAAGCTGGTGCAACACGTCGTAAGCGTGCCGTGAGCAATCACTTTCGTCCTTAACGCAAAAAAAAAACCTAAAGTCTTGTGTCATATTGATTTCGCGCGCAAAAAATGTCATATCGCATAGCCCGACCGCATAGTTTATACCAAAATGATATGCTTTCAAATAACGTGCAGTTTTTTTGTGTTATGGAAGTATATATTTGATGCCTTTAAAATGTATATTAATACTAATATCCAGAGACGGTTACTTTATCATACTTCGCTCTCTTCTCCTTTGAGGAAACATAAGCGTGATGTTATGTTAATATCCAGAGACAACTGCACACAGTCACTTAATCCCAAAAACAATAATGAAAACTTTTTAAATTTACTTTGACGTTGGTGTTGATGCTTCGAAAGAGATGTTCTTGAGTTAGATTAATTAATTCAAGGAGGCTGCGTGGCTATCTATGTGTGTACGACGACCTGGTTAGCACCGGTCTGTACTCCCGGTCTCCGCTCTGGTTGCGATTGGATATATAGGAATTTAGTTTTATTTATTTATCGACTATTTATTTATTAACAGAATCAACTGCCACGTTGGCCGACTGGTTACAAGCTGACTGCTGGTCGAAAGATCCTTGGTTCGATCCTCAGGTCAGATACTGCTGGGATTTCGTAAGTTGATATTCCTAATAATAGCATGGATTCTGGATTTGTGTCCGGTGTAGGGCAATAGGTTCACCCCCTATTTTCACGCGGGACGTATAGCATCACGTGGGGGAGTCGAGTAGGGGAATCGTAGGACTGTAGTGCAATCCGCTGCTTAGCTCGTCGAGGAAATAAAGACGTGAAGTTATTTATTTGACAAAACCTAACCATCTCGTAATACATTTAAGAAGAATTGTCCATGAAATATTCTTCAGTTTAGCAAGGAGACCCTGTAAGACTGAAACAAAGACAAGCGTTGTGAATGGTGATTTTAAAATGCTTGCATTCCTTTTGGAAAATATATACCATTCGTTAAAACTTTACACAGTCGTAATGAGAACAATAAATCAGTTAGTACACAGATTGATTCGCGTCAAACGAAGTCCGATCAAGACGGCAATTAATATTTGTTGAAAGAAACAGTGGCTCAACTATGCGCATGCGCAGTTTCATTGAGATCCATTAAGCTAGTGAAGCGTGAAGCGGAACGCCATTTTTTACAGAATGTTACGTAAACACCACAACTATGTATATCTTTGATGTATGAACTTAGAAATTATCTGTATGTAGTACGTACATATATGTAATATAGTAAAATTTAAGATTTCGATCTTTTAATGCCAGATTTAAAAAAAAAATAAGAAGTAACTATTACATAGTATAGAGAATATTATCTTACCAAATATTTAAAAAAAAAACGAATGATGGCCAGACAAAAATAAATATAATGTTAAAAAGAAAAGTTTCATTTCAATAATAATTGACCTTCATTAATTTATAATTCGCCTAAGAAGAAATGATATTAAAAATCATGAGAAGTAAATTTATGTATCTTAACCTTTTTTTCATAGTTTTATATCGTAGCAGACTCATAAAATGTGCAACGAAAAAAATCATCATCTCGTTTAGTTCGTAATAACGCGAATCTCAGTGGACGACTCCATCAAACGGCAGTACAAAATAAAATAAAAGAAACAATAGAACGAATGGAACAAATTCTAAAAATGAAAAAAGTTTGAACTCAGCGAAATTGGGCATAACTTACAAAATAAATAATTCGTAAAACAAATGTAATGAGATTTAAAAGGTTCAAAAAACAATATTGAAGGCCAGATATTCAATACAGATTAGTATTAACCAATCAATATCGCTCTTGTTAATATCATTATAAATACACAGTAATAAATAAACACATGACATGTGCATTAAAGATGATTGCATTTGATCCCACACTATTTACAATTTTTTACATGATTTTTACTACCTAAAGGAGTGATATATTTAATTTAAAATGATAGCTAGAGTTGCGCATCGTAGTTACATACGTCTATTTAGAGATGAAATAAAAAATATTTAACGTTTATCATTTATATTCATTTTAAATATCTGGTCAATATAAATTGACAAATTAACCTCGTTAAGCTTTAAAAAATATCTAAAACAATTCTATAATATAGGATAACTCAACTCACCCTTTTCGTCTGGGCCGAGCAAATCAACAGTCGTGCATTCACAGATTAGAAAATAAACAAAAACACAGCAAAAAAAAATGGCGCGCGAAACTGTCAGTATGTAAAATAGCGCGAGACGGGAATTGGTGGAAAAATTCAAATTCGGAACGGCTAGTGTTGCATCGCGGTTGGAGGCAGTGCGGTTCTGTAATGAATGGGTCGGTAGTGAGGTGCCCGTTGAACGGCTTTGTCGGAAATGTGTGCCTTAAAATGTGGCGGGAGTAATGACAGTTGATGCTTACGATTTACGATTATTTCACGAAGATTTTTTTAAACAGCAACAGTTTTAACAATGTTATATTACTAAACAAACATTACATAGCTTCCTAACCGTTATGTAAAGTTTTAAATAGAATTTCAAGTACAACACATTTTAAAATCATCTAAATATTACCTAAAATTTTCTTATTCAACTGAGATTTAGAGCAACGCGAGATCCATTGTCTTCATTTATCATAAAGTACTCTAACATTAATATATAATTATTACATCTGCTTAAATAAAAACAATATAACATTCTCAATAAATATGATTATCCTATTTTGGTATATCATTTTCTTTATATGCACTTATTAGAGAACGAAAGAAAATTATAGTTAAGCTTCAATCTTTAATAAAAGACTTTTCCGGTTTATTTTGGGTTGTTACTAAAGCAATTCTCTATTGTTGATGTAACAGTGAACTATCAAAACTACTAGAGTGCAGTATAATATCTAGCGGTTCTCAGATTTGCACCGTATCGAGCTGGCATTTCGGCGGCCAATGTTTACGTCTTAGCTCTCTTATTATGGAAGCTGCATAATTTATATCAGACATAAAAACATAATAAAATTAAACGCATATTACTTTTATAATTTTGCATGATCAACAGAAGTCTAATTTTAAATATACATACATATTTAAAATATTATATAAGTTTTAAATAGACAGAATGAATGAAAACTTATAAACTAGCTTTTAATAAAGTGTATTAAATTTCAATATTAATAAAAGCTGTAATACCAGGGGTATTATAAAATTTTGGTTAATTTTACGTGTATTTATAAAGTGTATAATGGAGCTTTCCCACTAAGATATTTCTCTCTAAGTCGGCAACGCTTTGGCCACTTATCAGATATTGAACATGTTTATATGTGGCAGTGACCATTTACCATCTGGTGGCCTCTCTGCTTGTTTCTTATACTTAGAACAAACAACATGCGATATATGTTATTTTGCAGTAAAGTTATTTTATTTTCAACGTAGGTACATGTGTACCTATCACTGTCTCAGGTTTAAAAAAGTACATTACTTAAGCATGATCCATGAGAAATAGGCTCAAAGGGACTCCAGGTGCGTCGTACAACAATATGTTTTTTGATTAAAATATATGGTACGCTCGTCTTGATTCACGGCAAAGATCATAAAGAACAATGAGTTTGACATCACAGGAAATAGCTTTTTACGTACATATTTTGAAGAATTTGAAGTGCAAATAAGTATTGAATTCTAATTCTGAATTATTATTCGGATGAAATAAATTACATTTTATCAATTCTGCTAAATCCTATTTGACGCCAATCTGACGGCTTCTAAATAGAATCTTTATAAATCTTTCTGGAAGCAGAAGAACAGAGAAGGTAAGTTTTCTCGAATTGAGATAAAATGTGTCGCTAATAGAACGTAGTTGATGCTATTGAATTTGATGTTAAAGGACTGTAAAATATTTTTTGGAATATAAAATTGTTTTAAGTTAATAGTTCCCTGTGTAATTCGTGGAAACTAATGTATTAGTGAAGTCTGGGAAGAGACCCATGTCCAAGACTGGACGGTAAAAGATTTGATGATGATAACTTAACTAGTGTCTTATATTTAAATTTGTTCTATGAGTACACACAAGCAAGCTACTCATTAACCTGGATATAAAATCCAAGCAATCCAAAGATTGCAATCTTTAATTTGTCGTTTACCTTATGACAGGATATCGCACTACTATTTTGTACTGCTTATTGCCCCTACAAGTTTTCCTAATTGTAAGTTATTAATTCTTTTAATGACATCGTGGTACTTATATATTCTGATAGCTTACTAACTTTGGCACATTTCACGCAAGTCAGGGTGATTTAGAGTAAAACTTATTTGTTGTTCCATTGCAAGCATAAAAACCAGTTATGTAATAGGTAACTGATTCATTTGTGTGAAATCGAGCAGAAATATCATATCGGTTTTCCAGTTGAAATAAATATATTTGTGCTTTAACTGGCTTTTTGGACAGAAAATTTGTAACCATAATCAACCACTTAGATAAATCGTTTATAAGATTCTTTTTAATGTTATATGTGGGAACAGATATAATAATCTTCATAGGAGTTGTAATTCATTCTCTGCCAATATCCCTTACGTATTACATTGAACATCGAGACACGTAAATTATCATCATCATCACCCTGTCTACATCCACTGTTGGACATAAGCCTTCTTCGGGGGATTTTTGCTAATAATCCCCACGCTAGACGTGCAGTTGCTGATCGCAGGGCACAGCTTCTCATACATTGAGAATATAATCGAGATAC
>DWEE01001497.1:0-13188 GCA_018245755.1 Parelbella macleannani
GTCGGTGTGATGGTGAACGTTGCAATTTATAACGTTTAGGGGAGTGCTGGTTGTGTTGCAAACTTACATGAGTAGCACGCGAAGTAATGCTCTTGTCAAATATTGAACAGCATGTACCTATGTTTTTTGAAGTAATAAAACATAGGACGTGCGATTTGACATTTAATAGTAGTAGACCTTAAGGGTATCAATCTATCATTTTTCATGGTCACTTAATATAAATAAATAAGGTATTTGCAGTTCATTAGTTGGTTCCACGTAACCTGTCCGAAACCACACTCGCGATCAGTATCGCGACTTCGACTTGCGTTGTTTAATATGAAATATTAATATGAAACATTCTTGTTTTCTTGGGGATTGTACTTCTGTAGATGTCATCAGGGTCAACGAACGATGCAATAAAGGCCTCAACCAATACATGCCTAAAAGCGGGAGGGCTCACCTTTCCCGGCGCAAAATCGATACCGGTGCGATTTCATACTTCATAACTGAATTTTATTTCCTCTTTACGTTCCTTCTCCCCCTCGTCTCAGACATTTACCCTAATCCGAGGGCGAGTCGAAATAAACCTGTTATATACCGCTTGCTTGAAAAAGAAAATGTTTTACTTTACTTGCGAGTTACGAGATCAATTTTGGTGTCGGGCACTAAAATAGGAAAACAACAAACCGGCTGATTAGTGTATAGGTACATCAGCGGCAGCACATGAACACGGAAGGCATTTTATTTAGTACTTTTGTACCAATGATCTATACTTTTAGTAAATTATTGAGATTGATTCAACTCACCTAAGAATCAGTGATAAAAATTAATATGCGATAAATGCTACCAGTAACACAAGGAACCCAAATATATACTTACCGTGCTAATAATAGTTCACTATACATGTGTGTATAACGTATTTTTCTAACTTTCGAGTAACGCCATAACAGAACTTGTCAATGATTAAACATGATTAGCGGAAACGGAAGCGTAAAAAGGCTTCAATTTACAACAAAAACGTTGTAGTCGAAATTATGCAAGTCACACGGCTAACAATGATCGAGGGTAGTAATGAAAATATAATGTTAACGAGAGAACGAGGCGAGTTCCGACAGCGCCGCACTAAAATAAACAAGACAGGCCGTGTCGCGGGGAAATTATACGCTCCATGCTCTGTACGGTGGCGCGTACCAAGGTGCGAGAGGTCAGCGAGGGAACTACGAATGATGACAAAAATTATACTACCACATTCAAAAACTATGTATGTATTGTACGATTGACTTACTGCAGTTTGCTAAGTAAAATTATTTCTTGTACATTTTAAGTAAAATTATCGTCTGAGTATGTTGCTGGAATCAATGATAGGTAATATATTGTTGGCATGATTAACGTAGTGATTTCATTTCAAATCTGGTTAGCTTTTATATTAGGCACAGGGTGACGTGCAAGTACCTACTTGTTTTGCTAGGTGTAACGCTATTGCAGTTAACGGATGCCACTATGTAAATAATTGAAATATTTTATTAATTTGTGCGAAGTAGGTGGAACGCCATCGTCTGAACCTCGCGCCGGGCCGACAGCTGCGCTAACCAGGCAACTAGCGGGCGTGAATAAGCGATTTCGGGCAATCGCTCTCGACAGGCGAGCGGTTTGCCCAATCGCCACGTAATTGCTATAATATCGCCCGATAATTTGCCCGCCGCGACTGACATCTAATCACATAGCGTTTGTTTGAAGAATTAAAACCGGAGCGGTCGTTATTAGGCTTTATATCCCCCTCGAAAACGTCCCGTCAGCGATTTGGAAAATTCTTGGCGAAATCTCATTTAATAAAGTGAACGGTCGCTAATCGGATTGAGGATTCAAAGTGAAGCGTAATCTGATACCGTCGACATGTCCTTAATATGTTTTTTAATTACCGGAGCGTTGGAGGTCCGCTGCAACGGATGCGATATTCATACTCGTACATCCGATTATCATAGCTCCGATGAGGATTTGCGTTATTGCCGAATTGATTTCAATAGTTGAGCTTATGTCCGTGTTTCCATTTAATATCGGAATTAATACAGATTACTCCGATGAGATATGGAAATGTTACGCCGGTCGGATTCATATTGGAAAAATTAGTCATCGCTTTTTCAGTGACCACGATGAAGCTTTAGACAGCAATTTTATGTAGATTTGGGAAAATGACTGTACACTTTTATATGTATACCTTTATACGAAATTTACTATGTTTATTTTAGTTGCGGTTACCATAATAATTACTATACAAGAGTATAAAATTTACAATGTGAACACAACAGGTTGGTTTTGGAGGAAAACATTGTTAAATTTTTATATGTCAGATAATTAATAACCTTGCAAACATATGTGCTTTAATTAAATATTAAGGCAAACAGTAACATCTACTGCTAAAATGGAAAACTAAATTTGATAAGTGTAATGAATAATGTAAAATATTCTTACAAATAGTAGGTCGGTAGGTACTATTTTGCTGACGTTGCTCTATCTTTTTATAGTTTACGAAGATGCAATTGTTTCTGAACATCATTATAAACGTTTTAAAGTGGAAATTAGTTCTCATAATATCCTCAACCAAAGTTGGATACGGGTTTCACCTGAGAGAATTTTGCCCATAATCCCCTCGCTGTACTATGCGTGTTGGGGATCAATTATGATAAGACAAATAAAAATTTGCGATAACATGTAGGTAATTGCGAAAGAGTGGAACTCTCTGCCGGCGTCCCTCTTTTTGCAATTATTCAAAAAAGAGTGATTAGGCACTTTCTAGATAAACTTGCTACATCCTAGGTTGCATCTCGCTTTTCATCAGGTGAGATTGCAGCCAAACGCGAGTCTATTTCTACATAAAAAAGGACGTTGAACAATCCAGTAGTGTATTGGAATTACTATAGTAAGTACCAACAAAAGGTTAAAAAATAACGAGCTACTCGAAAACCAAGCGGAAGATTACTACGTACAATCCGTTCGGCCTATACACGGTGTAACGATAACCAAACACGTGGATGATTTGATAAATAAGGAGACAATTGAACGGCGGGCCACGAGCAAACACGAGCGCAAACAGACAGACAGAGGCAACAGTAGGAATGTGGGGAACAAACAGAGATTGTCACGGTGGACACTTGCGCCAACATAATCAGGCTCATTATTGTCCTCATATTAGTCCAATTCAAGCCGTGTTTGAGCAGGCGCCTTGGGTTTTGTTTACGCCCAGACCAAGACGTTTGTATAAAAGTAAGCCTAGCCACTGCCGCAGATGGTAGGTAGCTATGGATCGTAAATAAATTATTTTGAAAAACTGGTGAACTTGAAACTCCTTGTGGTAGCTCACAATTTGGATGTGCCTGGTTTGTAATAGTAGGCTCACCCCCAATTAATAATAATAATAATAATAATAATTTTGGTAATGGACTACACTCTTCTGCTTACCCCTTCAAAGCGAAACAGGCGTGATATTACGCTATGTCGTATAACTCTAGTTTCAGCGTTTAAGGAGCATCTAAAATAGAAGCGTGTCTTATAATTTGTACATGGTCATTACCTACTCAGTTTTTAAAATTATATTTTGTTAAAACTATTTGAGGTTCAAATGCCGGATCTAACTCAGCAAATTTTTTTTAGGACGAAATATTACTTGCTATATGTTTTAAATATCAACTAATAATTCTCAGAGTTCTGAGTTTTCAATATAGGAATGATAAAAGTATAGATAATAATGATGGATTTTTAGTAAAAGTGGTTTATAAGTATTACCAAAAATGGTTTAATAAAAAAGGAAGCTGTCATTGGTTTTTCTATACGTATAGCCTTATTTAAATTCGTTTTAAGTAAAAGGCTTAAATAACTTAAAAATAATTATCCTATTATATATAGTATATTTTTCAACCTACCTATTACATAAGAAAAGCGTCTATCAAATCAATCGAGACCTAATAAAATAACCGGTAAAGAAATTTGGTTAGCACTCGTAGGTATAAAGGCGCGGCCACACACACCCGTTTCCACGAAGCAAGGACCACTCCACAATATTCCACTAATAATAATTACGCATTTATTTTCTTTCAAAACTTCACTTGACAGTTCGAGATGCATCCCGTGTCACTCTTTGTGTGGAGTGCCACTTTAGAAATATCTCTTGTAAATCATTTTGACTTCCTTACGAATGATGAAATAAGGTTGGAGTTTCTTTATTTTTAGGTTTTACAATGGTTAGGGAATGGCTGGTTGTTGTATGAGGTGCCTACACGCTCATTAGTGTCTTATAAGCATAAATAATAATAGAGGGTCGTTTATTGTTAAAGTATTGCAACAATATTAAAATAATAACTCGATAATAAGGTTCTTTGTGTCTTGGCACGGACGGACGTCTCGGCTGTTGTCAGTAGGTACTCTTAAAGAACTGCCAGTCAACTTAATATTTGTTACAGCTAATACTTTTATAGTCATTTAGAAGACAAATGATTAGACGACTCATCCAGTCGTAAATGGATGTTACAATGATTTGCTTTTTAAAACAATTATTGTGGTATAGCATTGGTTAAATTTAGTTTTAATTGTATTCTATGACATTTTTTATATTTCGTTATAAATCAGAAATCCTTCGTAATTGTTCCTTCGTAATGATCAATAAATGTGTACTTAATCAATTTATAATAATGTTTCTAGAAAAGTTTTATTTAGATATACCTAGAAATAATAATTTTATTATAAGTAAATAAGATTAGGCAGTGTGTTTCCGAAGTATAGGCCCTCACTGGCGATTAGCTTCATAGAACATACTCGAACGCGACTCTGTAACTTTATTTGTTAGAACATAAAAAGTTTATATCGAAGTGTTAATAACGTTTATAGTCAATATCGGACTATTAGGCTGTCGTTATCAAATTAGGTACATAAATATCTTTGCGGTTTTCAAGGACAAGTATTTTCAAACAAATCCCGTTCGCAGAACTGGCAATAGGATTTAATTCAAAGAATGTCAAAGAAAAAAACGTAATTAATGTTCACTTGCCACTAAATCGATGAAATCGTTTCAATTTTTGTACTATTTACAAGTAATAGAATATATACTATAATATCACACCTGGTTTTCACCGAAGGGTAGATAGAGGAGGGTATTACTTTCACTTTTCTCCAGTTATAATATATATTCTAAAGGAATATCGAGTGAAAATTATTGCTAAGTAACTAGTTTCAAGTCATTTATAAACGAAACTTACGAATGCGCCTTATATCGATAAAAATTGTTTAAAAATACATGTAGCAATGAAGTAAACGGCTGAGTAAATATTTTTTACCTGTCCCGTGTAATTGGCCGAGTGGAGCAAGTGTCGAGTGGATGTTTGCTTAGGAGACGAGTGTTGGCAGATCGCTCCGGGATCGTTAGGATTTGGAGGTCTTTTCGAAGTAACTTAACTACAATCTCGGCGCCAAACGTTCGAGCTTGGTCACTTTTAAAAATGCTGTCCATGTATTTCAGTAATATCTTAATCTACGCCGTAAGGGACTTGCCGTGTTGTCTTGACGATAATTATGTTTTGTGACATAACTTTATACATTAATTATTTAATAGTTGGATGAATATAATTGTAGTAAATTATTCACTGTATACACCAACTTCTATGATCACTAAGTTTGATTCTTTATTAGCGAAAACAAAGCTTCCAACTGTCAAGGCCCCAATAGCATCAATGGAAGCGTGAGTGAGGTGGCTGGATACAGGAAAATAGCGTAATGGGCAAACTCAAGATAGTTTGTGGCCCAACAGGTCACTGCACGACCCTTACGGCGTTGAGTCCAATTTGCGCTGTGCGTCTTACGAGCAAATTGGATGTTTGAGAGCCAACCCTTTCGATTCCGAATCGCAATATCATAGGTTGTTTAGGAAAATATATTATGTACTTTGAGATATTCTTTCTTTTATTTCCTATGTTCGTACCTATATTATTTTATATACGATAGAGTGAATAAATTATGTAACTACTTAATAATTTGTGTCGTTCTCAAAACACTGATGTCTCGCACTCATCGAGAAAAAACTAAAATATTCTACGCTATATTTATTGGTATTTGATTTTAATACTGTCATATAAAGTACTGCGTGTCATGTCAAAATTTATTACTTTTCAATATATTACATATTTTTTAATATTTCAACATAAATACGCTAATAATTTCAGGGTCGTCGATAATATTGCTCTTGCGGTCTATATAATTAAGCTGGTCACTGAAGGTCCATGCGGAACAAAGTGAAGCGTGGCACGGTTCAGGCAATAACTAATGCGCTATAGTGTTCGGTAAACAGGTATATTACTAAAACCACGGGAAAACGTGTTGACGATTAATGTTTCATTGACACGTTTGTCCTCTCACGTACCCGATAATTGATGAAAAGCAACTGCGCAAACATTTTATTGAGAGCGAGCGAACACGGCGCGTCCGGGCGTCACTCTTCATACTAATGTGTACCTACGTGTGAAATAATATTCGTAACTGAACGGTTGTGTAGTGAATAAATTATCAACGTGTTATTATATGAATTTAAGCGTGAACACTATTTTGTTCCATATAGTTATGTCGCTGGCATGTTTTACAACTGTGGGAAAGTTACATTTTGTCGTTCGGGTTGTGACGGAGGCTCAGACGAGGCGATCACTATTTGCGTTGTACTAATACCTGTAAAAGCTTTCGATTAAAAATTATCTGTTCTGATTTGTGATAAAAATAAGGACAGTTTTCTAGAATACTATCAGCATTTTTGTCAAAACTGAATGCTATTTCTATCAAATATGTACATATTATGTATGTAGGTACCTACGCTAAGAAGGAGATAATGGAGCGACAATTAACACATGTTGCCAAACCGAGTGAACCGTCAACAAACAACATAAAGAACGGTTGGCTGCTTAATTTTTTAACACATTTCCATACGGTTTCCGTAACGTTCAGAATATTGGTAATTATCTTTAGTTAAGAGATTTTAAACCTTCATCAAGGCCCGACGAATTTATAGTTAGGTGTAAAGAAGCCATGAATAGTTAGCCACCGAGTGGCTACTAAATGAAGTTAAACTCGACCCAACTTGTATTATTCACTATAAAGTACGTCGTCGCTTAATGATCTGAGCCAACTTGTGGACATTTTGCATTTATAGCAGGCTTCTTAGATAAAAATACCCACCGCGGTAAGTATTCTCGAGCGAAGGCTAACTTCAATTGAGTCCAGAACTTGTGCTTTCCTCGCGATTCACAAAAGGAGTGCACTCGGGAATACGCAAACACCGCCGGGAAAGTCCGGAAGGAGTAAATAAACTCGAGAAACGGCTGTTTCTGCCATCGTTACGGCAAATTTCTTCACGCCAACTTATAATTCACGCTTTTCAAAACTTCGGCCATTTATTATACAAAATATACTTAATTTGTGTTGAATTTAAAGTGACCACTTAATTTTATACAATTTTATGTTCAATGTCTACAACGTGGTTGTATTAACTATGGTTATAATGTAACGTATTGTGTGAGGTTGTATTGTATTAAATAACTATTATAGGTACTGATTTATTTTATGAAATGAGGACATCAATTTTAAATGTTAAATTTGCTCATATATCTTTTCATTGTTGTTCGTAATTAAAGCAATTTTCATACAAAGTTTCTAATAGTATAAATTACATTTCACCGTAGTGCTCCGATGGCATCGATTCAGGGCTTACGCTTGCTAAATCTGTCGGATAAAATCGCAAATGGAGCGGTGAGTAGCGCGGGGCTGGGACTCGAGTTACTATCGTAAAAGATAGACGGTAGATAAAAGTTTATAGAAATCATATTTTTAGAATTATTTTTATTTCTATACCTATTGTTGAGGTACCATATGGCGAGGTAACCGATTCATCTTAGTTTTCCAAAATGAATGCAGAGTCTTTAAGTCTGCAAAGTGGCCAGCGTGGTAGAACATGACTCTATTTGCCAGTGATAAAAGCGTTTATGACAATATGTCTATTAAAGGTTTTCACTTACTTCTTCAGTAGTAGGTATCTACTTTCAATAGTAACATTTGTCTCAACTCGTTTCTCTAACACTGTACAGACAAGTAAGTAGGTACCTTAATACCTTTATTTGTAACGTCCTGTAAACCGTATACTATTATTTCTATATTGCATATAAATGTCCATCGTCTTCATTAACGATATGAATGTCCTAATTAAAAGACGTACATACATATAGATATGCAATTTTCGTCAATAATTTTTGTAAATTCTTTTAACAAATTCATATCGGTTATATATTTTTAAAAGTACCGTTAATAACGGTATTTAAATTTGAAAATGCTGTTCCGGCTCTACGTTTCACGTGGACGTGCAGTTGTACGGGATTTTGATCTCTACTGTCGGCATGTAGAGTCCAAACGGTTCGGATATCTGAATCTTCTAAATTTTCGGTGTATTCAGTCGTGTAACTGCGTTGGCGGGTGGCCGTTATGCACTAAAAGGACTATTAGTCAAAAATGTTTTGCCATTTCCTCCGATGCTTTTTGGGAATCTGCTTTGTTTATCGTTTATATCGTCTCTTCAGTGTAATGTTCTCTTTAGATAATTGCTTTGATCTGTTGTTATCCTTTGATGTTGGCAAATGTTGCCATTATTTTCAATTAAAAACCATTTTGTATTAATCTTTCCGTGTTTTTACACTTGTATTTTAATTAAAAAAATGCTTTTTGCTATACATTAAAGATTCACTTATTTTAATTATACTTTTAAAGCTACTATAGGAAGCCACGAAATAACTACTTTCTATCGGCCGGACAGTTAGGAAAACTAAATGAGTAGATACTGATAACAATAGGTATATACATTTACATCAATGTGACAGAAATTTTACACGACTTTTATTAAGAAATAAATTCACTATAGCGTGTACGAGTTTACAATGACTCTAACAAATTCAACGTTGCGTCATTAATTCATTGCGAGCGATTGAGCGCGAGTCGCTAACGCCCGGCCGGGCGGACGTCCGCGGCGAATTCGATACGTTCCGGCGACGTGTCGTGTGATAAATATCACTATAGCATTGCCTGGAATACACTTGTGTCGAAACTGATGTTACATGTACTATGCAATGATACGGAACCAGTCATTGATCGCTATGGTTGCACGATTGAGCTGATAAAGAAGCTATGTTTTACGAATTTATTGGTTTTACAGTCTGTGAACTTAAAACAGTCCGTCTATAAAAGACGTCCACAAAGACCTATAGGTTTGTAAATAAAACCAGTACCTACTAGAGATCAGCTGTGATAATGATGTTTTTGTAATCAATTCTTAGTGTCCAAAATTGAGACACTTTGAAGTAATAAGATGCAATTCTATAATCGGTTTGTTGCTACTTGTAGCTTACAATCTGTAATGTTTTTTTCACTAATTACATATTGTGTTCGGTGCTCTTTATCTATACCGTAAGGGATCTGGCGGGATGATGTAATAATAAATTACGTTATTGTTGATTTTAATGTGCGTTTTATAGTATTAATATTTTAATTCGTAAGTACACACACGAATTAATATGAATGTTCATACTAACACAATCGGCCAGGACATCGAGCCCTCGCGTGACGTACACCGTCCCTAATCGATTGCGCCGCGCCGGCACTATCAGCACCGCCTGTGCCCTACGCGCCCTCCGCCCTTTGTTTGCCCAAATTGATTAACCGTGGGACAATGTCTCTACCACTAATATCTTTATCACAATTCGATTAATATTGCGACCAATTTATTAAGGTGTTGTTACGTTATCGGTTTACTTTTGATTTTGTTTAACTTGGATTTGGATTGATTTATTTTTGGGTAAAGTATCTTTGAACGTTAGGCATACCTCATACATTGCGGTATAAAAATCCCGTTAGAAAAAAAATGCGATTAATATATCAAGTCATTACAAAATCAAGAAAGAAAAGCCGTTGGAATTAAAGTATTCTTGCAATATACCTTGAATGAGAACAGCCGATGCGATAAAATATTCTTGCAATATAGACGGAGAGAGAAAAGCCGTTAGGATAAAAACACTATTTGCTTAAGAATTTATTAGTCATGCACCCACATCGCACTTTAGCTTATTAGTAATGCCAGTTACTAATTAGACAGCGTGAAATATCTACCTGTAATGAAAACTTCACGGGCATCGATTAGGTAAGGCCCATCTCCAGCAGTAGACTTCCAAAGTCTGATGGATGGACGAATGAGTCACTTATAATTAGGTTTCATCAAAATACTTAATAGCATTATGTATCATATCATACATGAGTAAGTATGATGTTTGTGTGTAATAAGCTGACGCGCAACAAATCGACGTCGCAGGGGTAGTGGGAGCGGGTGCGGGGTACATTATCGAGTTAGGTCGCGCCATTTGCCACCGCTTTACATAAATGATTCGATAACCGGATGCGCCGCTGCTCCTCGCCTTTGTTTGGGACATTAATTTTGCTTTATACAGATTATGACATAGTAGTGAAAAGTAGAAGAAGGTTTGCACTACAGTTCTGCAAGAATTAAATTTTAGGTACTCGGTGATCTCTGCCTACCCCGTTAGGGTCCTGGCGTGAAAATACAATTACAATAACAATAATAATGCGCCAATAGTAATAATTTCAATCGGAACGTTGTTAGTTACCTACTCTGTATTACTTTGATTTTGATATTAAATCATATTTTGCCGTTTCGTTATACAGTTCATCTGCATCCCCAATTCGGTATGTTAAGAACGGGAAATGTTTAATACCAGATGATATAAGAGATGATATAATATTTTAAATGTTTTATTTCCTAACTTCAGTTCAGTTCGAGAATTGACTCTCGCTGGATCTTCGGCTAACGATTAGGAAGCAGGATTGCAGCGTTCCGGGTTCGTAAATGTTACATACATTTGATCCTTTATTACCATCCATTAATTGAGTTTTGTGGATTTTTGCTGTTCCACTACATGGGCCTATAGCCTCATAATACTTATACCACATACTTCATTCAGATGTATATGAGGTTGCTGAATTTAATATGTTTTACAAAGGCAAATAATTACTATTTATTGAGAGATTTTTTTTGGATTGTTTTACCTCCAATAATAAAAAAAAATCAATTAGACCAAAAATGTTTCAAAAGTTTTATTATCGTATGAGGGCTTCATACAGTGTTTGGCAAACATTTGATATTTTTATTGCCAAAGTAATTTAGTGAAAATAGTGATATCGTCCATCGAAATTTTTTGAGCCGCGTAATTCATTTTCGAGTTGTAGGTAATAATAAACTAAAGATGTTAACATTTAGATTTTATTTCCAATATATGGTACATATTTCTCTACATATGACCTCTAACATATTATCTCAATTATATGACATCCAATACATAGCGTTTTATAGGAAAAATAAACGTCGCTAAATATAATATATATTAAATATGTAGTGTATGCCAGCCAGAGAACAACGTGATTACACAACGGCAAAAAAACGGCAAACAATACAATTGTTACAGGAAATAGGCCAGCACTCAGTGCGATGATTGTACCGAGCCAACTGCGGCGGGCGTGCCTACCATGCGACTTGCGACACGAGCGCGACTAAACGATTGACGTCACAAGTTGCTACCAACTCGCGACTAATAGCTGTTTTTAATCATATAATAGACTAGCGTTTGGCCCGGTCTCGTCTGAGAGAAAACGCAGACACGTGGTAAGATGAAGCATGTAAGGAAGAACCTATTCAATCTTGTTTTGAAGAGTCCTCGGTTATATGGACCATAAGTTTGGACTGATTTGAAGTTTGCGTTACATAAGTTCGCTGTGAAGCGTTTACAACGTTTATTCTTTTCTGTTATCAGTAGAAATGTTATTGCATCCTTTTCACATTCAGGCCTAACATTTTATTTAGAATATAGGTAAATAAAGAGTTTCGAATCATATGTATATATCGTAGTACCCTCTGAATGCGGATCGCGGCCGCGTCGCAAGTCGCGCCGCTTGGAACTGCTACAACTCGTAACTCGATTATGTAATTTGTACTAAGGCTCTCGGCGACGAGAGGCTGAAACAAAAAGAAATACCGGTGCGAACCGGTTGACGAATACATAAAACGTTCACGGGGATGCTTTGAGGAATGTGAATGAAATAATGAACGGCCACAACTGGGGCACAGCGATGGGAGTTATGGTTCCACGAGAACACCCGCTCATACGTAAACAAGCTTGCGGAGAACATTTTAATTTGGTACTCTGTAATTTTACACCCCATGCCATGAGTTTTCTGTTAACAGTAAGTCAGTGGTCGAGGTCTGGTGTACTAGTATATAGTTACAAAATATATAGTTAGAAATCTAGTAAACACATCTGCTGTATCAACTGTTGATTGAATCTTTGTTAACGACATTAAACAATCTAAAAATCTCCAGTAGGTAGGACACTTATGCGTCATATTTAGGAATATCTATATTAAAAGAAGAATCAAATTAATATACCCATATTTTTAAACTTATATGTTCATATGAAATCACTAAAAAAAGTCATCCATTTCTAAACTGTATAGGCGATGTCTTCAATTGAAAGCATATGTATATCGAAGGATCGAGAAACAGAAGTGGCCAACATCGACATCAGAGGATGTCAGCTGTTCTTCTTCTAGTGGCCAACCACTCGGCGACGTTGTTTCTTCTTGAGTTTTGGCAAAAAACATTAATATATTAGAAGATTTCGAAAATCGGTTTTTAAAATTAGCTAAAGCTTTAATTGACGTGAATATTAATTATTTAACTCAACAATTGTAACAATTTAAATTATTTTATTTTTTATAATTAGCAATTCAAATAGATGGTAACATTATTGTGTTAGGTAATAAGTCTTTCACATTGTTGTATTTGTTGTTTGTTAATAATTTCTTGTAATTGTAAATTGATTAGAAATAGCACAGAGGTGTAGTGTTAAGCAAGCTTTAATAAGAGAACACATAAAGTACAGGATTTATATTTTGTTTTTCTTAGAAAATGAATTATATATTATTATTATCGATGCCCACATAAATTATTTCCAATTAAAAATAATTTAACTATGCCTAAAGAAACTCAACAAGTCTAATTTAGTTATGTCTATATAGCTAGATGTGTTACCTAACATATTGATTTTAATGAATATTTTCTAGTTATACAAC
>DWEE01001498.1:0-13185 GCA_018245755.1 Parelbella macleannani
TAATAATAAACAAACGATAACTAATATATTTAGTTTTTACAAAATATTATCCTTGAGAATAATATAAAAAGATACAACACAAAGATAAACATTTAATACACTGGGCAAAGTCTAACCGTTAACTTCAATTCCGTATCAGACGCCATGTGACTGCTCGCGACGTTCAAAGGCCGAGATGAGAAAAAAACAACTAGAAGAATAACGAGTTAATGATAATTCATAAAACATTGCAAAAAATATAATACAATACAATAATACACAATAGAAAATATCACTGACAATGAGTAACGTAAAAGTAAAGAGAAAACTGATATAGCTAGGAAATATTATAATAAGGTAGAATATATCAACAAGAATATATTAGACTGGCATAACAGATAATACGAATAAGATGGAAGAAAGTGTAAGAAAGGGTGGTGGGGGTAACATCGCAACGACCTAACACTAAAGTGGTGAAGACAGCAATGATAAATGATGTTTCGCCATCACCCACTCTTTTAGTTTCATTGTTGGACACGGATCTCGAAGCACTCCCTCCACACTCAGAATGAGATATGATATGAGGTTCGGGTCATAGGTTTTCTGATGGTTAATGATTAATTGAGACCAGTAATAGAAAAATTGATGCATCACGATTACACCTTCACGGGTTGTAAAGTGCTCAGCGCATAGCTAATTCTCTGCTGTGTGCAGCGCCAGTAGGCCAAGGTTTCTTTTTCGGTGATATCACTGTACGTGTCGAAACTCACGACATCGCTCGTCTATTCCTGTACACAACGAGTGTAAAAACGAACATTACCAAATTTTATTCTTTATCATATCTACCGGCGTTTATTCTCTTATCGTGCGTGGAGGCTAACGAAGAAATCACCATTTGTAATTGATTGTGCTAGCGCAGGATATATCATTAAGACTCTCCATAAACCATCTATAGTTATGGTTTGTCATGATGATAACAAAATATTACTATTCAATCAGCACGTCATTACGGGGTAGGCAAAGAGCACCGAATGCCATATACGAGTATCTCGGTGTTTCATCCACATTCTCTTTATGAACGCAAACATTTAAGACTCCTGAATCTAAGTCATCCCAGCAGCATTATTGATGATGACGAACGTTTATTTGATAATAATAATAATAATAAAATTTTGCCGAAGAATTTTGTGTCAACTTTTTATACGCGCATGCTTTGATTAGCGCGCATGTAGGTTTGCATGTATTTTATCCTCCAGACCAGTTTATACGTCTGACCGAACGTGGTACATTTTTTTACTCATAAAGGATAATAACAAACGATTCGTAGTCCACCACGGCCATTACGCTAATGTTATAAATACAATTCAGTGGTTACTGCCATATTAATGTTAGAATTTATCTCTGCTGAACATAAAAATCACTATAAATCATACATGTAATGGAAGAAATGGGACACTATATAAGTCAACAGTATGAGTTTTATGATCATCTATAGCAATTTAAACACAACAATAAAATTTGATTTACTGTAATGTCTGTAATAGAAATAAGTCATCTCATAACTGTGTGATAGTTGAGAAAATTAAAGACTGTCTTTGTGACAATATAATATTTATCGTAATTGTATTTATTTCTTCTTGTTTACACTTGTTAATACTACTATTATGTTATCGTCACGCTAGTTCTCTTACAGGGTATATACGGAGAGCATCGAAATAATTATTTGCAATTTTCTTAAAATATTTGTTTATAAAAGTTCTCCTTTATGAATACACATATTAACGTAGATGGATGACTAAACTTACTTACATAAAAGAAGGAGTGCCAGTGCGTGAGAAAATAACTTAGAGACGAATTAATTAAAAGAACACTAGTTAAGACAAAACGAGTTAGTCAACTAAGTTAGCGAACAGCAAGTTAGTTAAGAAAAGACCAGTTGCTTTAGAGAAGATTGTTTATCGTGATGCCAGTGGATGGCGAAAACGGCCTGCGTTCAATGTCCGTTGCGACGGTGGCGACATCTGCGTTGCTGGTAATGTACGAACAATGAAGACATACTGCACTTTAAGTGCCGTCCTGACACCAATCTTTTGCTCGCTGCGTGATCGCCGCAATCATTATTATCAATCAAATCAATTTATTTCAGCCGTCACGAAAAGTATAATGTATAGATCAATTGAAACGTAAAAGGGTTTTAGGTTTCATTTCAACTATTCTAAAGTGATACGTCCTAATATTCCCTACATACATTATGTATAAAGTTTACACATTGTCTTTCCAGAGTATAGGGATGTAACGGTAGGAACCCGACGTTTTTTGTTATGCCAATATTGATTTGCCAATATTTTCTTGAGTATTTTATCCATGTGGTGGGATGGTGTACAGTCATCTTTATGTAACAATGAGGAAGCTAATGAAAAACTAAGGATGTACTAACTGAGACCAAAATTTCCTAGAGATCATGAAATTCACAAGCACCGGTACACGTGTTCGAGGTAACAATGACGATGAAAAGCGGAGTGAGGATATAGTCAAAGTTGCAGGCCGTGGTTGATTCGAAGAGTTGGAGATCGAGCTCGGTGGCTTGCTGTTGGAGAAGCCCATATCCAGCAGTGGACAATGGCAGACTCGTGATGAAGAAAGCAAAACGGCTAGCTAAGACCTCAAGTGACATCTAAGAAACTTTAGCACCTCAGTAATTTATTGGGAACCTTTTGTAAGCTTACTGTAAAAACAATAATACTGTCAAGTACTTCGGTAAATATTTTCTAACGTTTAAATATAAACATATTTCTTCGTAGTGGACTTTGCTTTTGCGCTGTAAAGAGTGTACCAATGTATGGGATTTGGGGCAAAATAACCAAACTCAACTCATGTTTATGTTATACGAAGTTTTCTATTATAACGAACACAAAATTATACTGTTTACACCATATATAAGTACCTACATGCACTATAAAAATTAATGTAATTTCAGCTAATTTGTATTTTTTTAATCTATTCATTGATCTACTACTGGGGGTGGTGTGGGCCATACTTGAGAACGATGTTTAAACATCACATATGATAAAATATGATAAACAACAGAATAACCAATGTTAGTAGAACAAGGTCAGTACGGCGTGCGAAGTAAGTTGTAACGAACCGACGGCCTTGCTGACGAAAAATACTTGTCATTGTGGCCGGTACCGTCATAGTGGAGATGCAAAATGTACTATACATGCATAATACGGCGGCCTTCGCAGTCTGAGAGTGTTGAACGAAATAAATCAATGAGCTGTTTATGCATGTGTCTTTGACAGTTGATAATGTCGAGCCTACGGTGAGCGAGTCGACCAATGGCAGAGCACCACGTCGTGGCAGCGGCTCGCGGACGAGTCGTGTGAACGAGTGCACACTCCGCGCGTCCAGGCGCCCGCCCATGACCTTCACCTGTACGCACGCCAACATGCCGCCGTGTATCCAATGCGTTCATGTTATTATGCCAATAAACCAGAAACACACTGTATATATACATTAATTATTTGCATTATCCCGCCACGTTCTTTAGTCGGTAGGCAGAAAGTATTCAAATGTGTATTAGTATTCAAAAGTCGCATATATTTTTATCCTTTGACACCTGACTGTTATATAAACAAAAAGGACAATTATTATCCTCTTAGAATCGGACAGAAGTTTCAGGAAAAAGACAAGTTGAGGATAAAAAACCATGTAATCTAAATGTGAATATTTCCTTGACTCGATAATTGCTACTTCCGCGTTTAATGGACATTGTACGCGAGTGTGCTACATTCGCGTGTGAGGATTCCGCAAATGGAGCAGTGGTAATAATAAACAGAGGTTTGTTTACCACTTTTATAATTTAGAAAATTTGAAACTATAAAATTTTTCAAATTAATAATTTATTCATGTTTTATTGTGATTTTTAATTGACTAGCTTCTATGATAAGAATTTATAATTTTAATGTATTTTCTCTACGGAACCTTGAAAAGACTTGGCGCAGTTATGTAATAATAGGATAATTATTTTTTTACGTTAAGAGAGAACCAAAAAGCACGCAGCAGTTACAATTTACTATTGCAGCGCACAGACAACTGCAATTGCCCTCAAATAGAACTGTAAGAATAAAACTTGGTGTCAGTTAGTCTAGTTAGAGTGAGTCAGATGTGATCTAGTCTAGTTAGAGTGAATCAGGTGTCTGTTAGTCTAGCTCGCGTAAGTCAGCGAGATAAATTTGACGATTCATCTGATAATTATGTGGACACAAACAAAATTTACACACATTGAACACAAGGTCGCGATAAGATATAAACAGGTTGAACAAATCAAATCTTAAGTGTGTATATATATACACACCCTCACACACACACATATATGCACACAAGTATACCTACATACACACGTACAAGTCTATCGACCTTATCATAATTATATTAATTATATACCTGTACACACACATTCATTAGTCTATAAATAAAACTGTTCTACCTTTCTCTTATTTCAGACCGACTTTCATGTTACGTTCAAAAATGTTTCTTTTACGTCAATTGTTTTCCAAAGTCTGTGTAATATTTAACGAAATGTTTATAGTATATTGAATAAAGTCACAGGTATTAGCAAGGAATTTTCTCTTTGAAAGTTTATAATAAACTTAATGCGTTATGAAATGATTGTTTTGTCTAATACTAGACGATTTGTATGCTAAAATCCAAAGAAATTGTTTGAAAATTTTAGCACTAATGTAGGGTCCGATCTTTCTACTTTAAGACAAAAAATATAATTTTCAAATAATTTCCTCTTTTTAAAATTTTACCTCTGTGTTTGGGGATTTTTTTGTCTATTTTAGACAATTTGGTACGGGATAGTTCGAAAACCTTGTTTAAAACTGGCGAGATCAATTTAGAGTCACATCTTACATGTTAATAAAAAAAATAATTTTTATTATACGTCGCTGAATTTAAATTTAGGTTCGACACGTGCTGATAAAGATGTTGTTATCATACCATAAAAAGAATCCTCATAATCTACAACAATTATATACATACATACCTACTTCGATCAATTGTAGCCTTTGTGGTACAATGTAAATTAATTAAAACTAAATAATAATTTAAAAAAAAATTTTTGTTCAAATTTTAAAAAAATAGGCCGCTCAATAAGATATTAAAAAATATAAATTCCGCAATTATTACAAAAGTCATTAAATTAGCGATTAAAACTATTGAAATAAAAAAAAATTATCTACAAGTTAAAGATTACAAAATACCTTTGATTTATTTTGGTAGAAACAGTGTAAATCCAAACATTCCTCTGTTCGCATTATAACGTAATTTCAGCTGTAAAAGTTTCCTTGGCCTATATTTATTGAGGGTGCAGATTACGAGTAAGGGTGGAGGGTGTGATTCCGACCACGTGTCGTGAAAGCGGGTGTGCGTGGTCGTCGGTAACGATTTTTTAAGATCACAGCTGTGACGTGGCGCGCCGTGGGCATGCGCAGTGGGCGCCGCCAGCACGTGGCTACCACGAGCTGGGCAACATTCAACTTTTAATTCGATTACACCAAGTTTCATTTAGGGTGTTCTCAGCTAACGACAGTTTTAATCTATCCAATCAAAGTGAAAATCGCTAATAGCACGTATAAGGACTGTCTTTTGTTTTTATGTTTGAAAATGCGTACCCTTTCAAGTACATCGAATTAATTCTTGTTTTTTTATAAACATAATACGGCCAAGAAAAGTTACCAAGAGAACGCTCTTGGTCTTGAATAATTACCCATGCACATGACACGTCATTTCCCAGCATGTCGCCCAAATCTCTCCTTTACTTTCGTAGAGCCGCAAAAGACATGCGCCGAATACGGATGTAGGCCACGTGGCGGTCCCCAGTTGCATAACCTTTCTGCATAGGCAGTGACAATCCCTGGCCGTTTGTGATTCTAATGCTGTATTACGAGCTTCACACGACCACGCTAACGACCACGACCTACGTTTAAAATCGGGTTTAAGTCAACACGTTAGATGTACATATTTACTATCAGATTGGCGGCGCCGTTGAAATGAAAATGCGGGCGACGAAATAGTAATTTAATATTATTAATAATAAATAATAATTTAATATTAACAAAAATTGAGAACATCAGGGTGACTAGCAATTTCAAATACCCATATTAAACAGTCTTTTAAAATGTCGTTCGAAGCCAAAAAGATATCTATTTAAATCTTATTAGACTGACGAGGAATAAATCCTCAGTAACTTGTCGAGACCTTGGCTTGTCTTTTTCCACCACACTGAACCAGAGTAGATTAAGAGATAAATGGATTAATGACTAAACTTAAGACGGTTTTTCTTTATATCAAATAAGATGAGTTATAATAGACGCAACTACTTAATTTAAAACGATCACCCATTCAATGCTTGACAGTTTTCGACATTCGCTGATGTACAACATAGATCATGTATTTTTGAACATAAACCAACTGAAAAATTTCTTTTAGTAATTTTTCATTCTGTATCTACTCTTAATATAGTTTTGTATTTTTCTTGTTAATTATTGACGAGCAAGGTGGCGTTGTAAACATAAATAAACTGCTATTACCCACTTACGTAAGTATTGTGCATACAATAACGCTTAGTGCCTACGTAATCAACTTACGTAGATTTAAAAAAAAAATCAAATCAATAAATCGTAAAGCATTTTAATTGCAAAATAAAACAAATAAATCGAAATTACTAATTGAAGAGTCAACTATAGTAGCAATACATGCATCAAGTACTATTTGGTAATGTGTGATAAAATTCTCTGTTATAAAACAGTATCAATTGTAAAACTGGCATTAGTAGGTATAGTTCAACAGGAAATCAGTGTTCATGAATGACATTTCGATGTAATTTATTTTTATAATAGAAGCTTGATTTGTTCAGCATTCTTATTATGGGTGCATGCATACCAGGAAGTCAGCGGCTAAGGAATGCCTGGCCACGCCTTCTGGCCCTAGCCGGTGCTAGTACTACGGCATTTCGCAGCCACGTTGCACTACGACGCGGCGCACACATGCACACAAACCGGACATGAACCAAGGCGAATACTGCAGAATGCAGAATTGCCGCCATTCTGCCATTTCCCACATCAGGAAGAGAATTCGTAATGCGTAAATGCGTATTGCTATAGGGTTTCTAAGACTAAACATAGGTACTATTTTTTATTTGCATTCCAGCCGATTCAACATTTTTTCTGTGGTCAAAAACGTTAAGTAAACATGAAGGCTTCAACGATTAGGTATTTTACTTATAATGTAAGCAAAACAAATATGTACCTACATCGAGTGTATAATATAATCGATTAACTAACGTTTTGTGAAGCCAGCGACCTCGACGAAATGTACTTGGGAACAAAGCAACCACAAAACAAACGTTCTTTGCTTAGAGAATTCCAGAGTTGCAAAACCACTTGCGAGTTTTGTAATTCTAGTACCTAATGCAGAAAATAACTAAAGAAAATACACTATTAAAGTGCTTTTTAATAGACCAAAGATTAAAAATGACCGTAAACGGGTATTATTGTTATCACTGAATACTTAATTAAACATAATAGTTAAAGAAACTACAGTCAAATTCCGCTACATAATATAAACCCGCCATAATGTAACGTGGACGCCACGAGAACGCCATGCCGTGAAACGTACAACGTCGTGCACGCTCGATACTATTAAATATTCAAGTAAGATTTTGAACAAAACACATTTCTTACATTTATCGCTTTACCATAACACGGACAGTAGTAAATTATGACGTAATTTCCGCCAGCACCACATTATAATAAAGACATGTGCCAAACACGACGGCGAGCTCCGTTCGTCATACTAGTAATTCCAATGCGGACCTTATGAACTTATATCACTTCTGTGGACACTTCACAATATAATCCATTTGTACTTGTCGGCGACTTCGCAAAACCACAAATATGAGAACTGAAAGTTGACAAGAGCGCGGATGTAGTGTATATCCATATTATGGAAAGGATTAGCTATGTCGCATGAAATATGCGACGATAACGCGCGGCAGCTGCGGGGCAACTAAAGGGGAGTCAGTAGGCGCGTAGCGAGGAGGTGCGGCGCGCGGGCGGGAGGGGGCGTCTGGCGGGCAGCGCGGGGAGCCGGCGACGGCGTCTGACTGAAACCACGAACCAAGGGTTGTCAGTGTGTAACTCTTGTTACAGTTTATGTAACGATAAATTGAGCTGTTGTGTCACTTTCATAATATAACAAAGTTGAAAAAGTAACTTTTACGTTACGATGATTCAACTTCAATTTTGTTAAATCACGTGCCGCGACACCGGCACGCCGTTAACTATGCAGCTACTGAGGTACTAATCTATAAACAGAGCCCATGTGAAATTGCAAAATTTTCAATCCTCGATAAACATTTATTCTTTCTATTTTCAGCACATTTAATCGAGTTTTCTAGTAGATAATTTTCTTTTCACTTTGTACCTATCTTTAAAAAATCGAAGTATTTCGTATTGTAAGGAATTAAGAATTGCAAGTTATTCGTAAGGTATTTAGAATTGTAAGGTGTATAGAAGACTCAAATTTACCTCTGGCCTAAATTTTGAATTAAAACCAGTGTGTTCATCTCATGAAGCCAATTATAACATAATAATATAAAAGCTGGATTTTTTACAAATGTATGTACCTATATTAGGATACAGAAAGTAGCTTTTAGACAAAAGTTTGACTTTGTGTTAAGAAGTACTGGCAACACTGCCCGAAAAGTACTGCTCTAGTCCCTAGACTAGCAAGAGGCCGCTAGGATTTCTATAACGTCGGCCATCGTGTACGTCGCGGGTCTCAGGGCGCCTCTTACAATTCTATTACAAACTCATACTATACAATACTGGCAACAAAACCTTATGAATCACTGATAACGTTAGCATTGAAAAAAAATAATTACTCCATTGAAACTCTTGGCAACGAGATAAACATGTTGACAGACACAAATAACTCAACACAGCATGTACAGGTCGGTACTACTATCTATTACAACACGCTATAATATAGTTTTTATCAATGGAATCAAATCAACAATTAAATTACGGGTATATGTGTAAAACAACGTGCTAATGAAACCCAAAAAAATATGAACGTCATTCGAAGACAAAAATTGGACGTACAAATTATGCAACGATGTAAGCGCAAAAACTGAAAATGGCATTGCATATAGCAAAGTTGTAGTGCCACGCTATCCGGTCCAACGGTGCTCTGGAGAGATGGACATTGGGCGACCGCGGCAACGGAACCTCGCACCCACGTCCAACACCCACAGGTTCCCCCTTAATTACAATATAATCATATTCGATTTGAGAGCACACCGACGCGACGGCCTAAACATTATAATTTTTAAACGTTTATTCGCTAAAAAAATTTATAATTGTGACATTTTTTTTTGTTTTCCGTCATTTATTCTCATACGTGTCAAAGAAAGTTTTTAAATTATCATAGTGGACTGCACACAATTAGAACTATTCCATCTAATGTATTTGGGCTAATAAAATCTAAACAAGCTTGTTTGTGCAAATACCCCATTAATGTATTATTAATATTCGGCTTAATTTTCGCTTTTAGCAACACACACATTAAATTTTCCAGTTGAAAACAAAAAAACATACAGTTCGCTAATAATAGCAATATGTGTATGATATTAAGTTGACCTTTCAATTACGAGTGTTCTGGTTTTAAAATGTAGCATAAATATTGCCATGTGCCACATTTATTTTTCCACTGACATTTTTACTATGAAGTCTTTTATCGGTGCAGTATTAGACACGAGTTTCCTTTCAAACAGAGAAGGGCTAAGGCCAAAGTCTGCTACACTTCGTAAGTGTGGGTTGGCAGATGCACTGCATTCGTACAAAGACTTATCTGAATATAGTGCGTGATTCACAACGCGGTTGTTATACTGGAAGGACAATGTCTGTACTGCATTTGGTTCGTGTCGTTGCCATCAACACTTCCGTATTTTCCAGCCGGCAAAATGTTTTTGCGACAGAAACAAAGTTATTATACTGACATTAGACATACCAGACGGCCTTGGGGCGGCCGTAGTGACGCTAATAAAATTTTCACAGGCGCTAAGGAAATTGCCGGACAGAAGTTTATTTTTATCATTTATCTTACCACAGGAACAGTTTTTTACGAGCTTTCACACGTATAAATAAATTTCCGATTATCTTTTAATATGTCCACGAGACACCTTATTTTCTATCGAGTTTTTTTATGAGCATTTTCACGTCTGGCAACATTATTTGGAATTTTCTAAAATACAACAAGTAAAATCACCAATAATAGCTTAATAAACGCTAATATTTACCAGCCTCTAAACTGCTTTGTGACTTGAGGGTTTTTACTTTGAATATTTGTAATATATTGGCAGAGATTAAATGAATTTAAAGAAATCATGTACGTACATACCTTCCTGTACCCATTACCTACACTTATCTACTGTTACTTATCTTCGTCATTATGTAGATTGGCACGCGTAACACTTGAAAAGAAACTACGTTATCTATTTATCTCCGTAAGAGATGTCCGCAACTTTCCCCTTTCCCACACGACTGTGGAGCCGTGGAGCCGAGCAGAATGAATGGATGTCAAGTTTGTAGTGTCAGCTTCCACTGGAAACTACATCTTACATGTTTGTACCTGTGTCAGTTTCCAGAAGAAATAATTGTGTTAGTCATTAAAAGCATAAATGATTTTATTCTTTTAATGGGTTCGGAATGAAAAGATTGAGTGTTTGTAAGCTGTTACCCCTTTTTTTCATTTGGAACATACATAAATGTAGTTAAGTATTTACCTTATTCTTTCTTCTAACAAATCTCTTCGCTACTTCTGCACTCCTGAAAGACATCAATCAGTATGCTTTATGCTACTTTCGGTCTGACCTTATTTTAGGGCGTCTTTGATATCATCATAACACCAGTATCTTAATTAAATCACTGCATGACTCGTTTATGAAAAATAGCAGTGCCGGCTAACAAAAGCGTGTGTTACATCATTGATGGTTAAAGCACTTTGAGCACTAATGTGGCAGAAAATACACAAATGTTAAAATTACTTAACTTTACCTGACCTAACATACTCAATACCTGACTTACCGCAGTCTGGGTGCAAATATTCCGTAAAATTACTTAATTTCTAAAATAACCTACCTAACACCAGACTTGCCACAGTCTGGGTGCAAATAATCTATAAAATTACTTAATTTTACTAAATCTAATCAACCTAACATCAGACTTACCGCAGTATGCTTCGGTAATTCAAGTGTAGTGTAGGTTAGGTCCAGTAAAATTAAGTAATTAATAAGTATAATTGGTCAATTTTCCCAAGCCTAACATACCTAACACTTGAATTACCTCTGGGCTCTCTTGGACGCATTTCGATCGCTGGCACATAAATAAATGCGGTCGTGGATAAGAGCATGGCCACATTCCCTTTGTGGCGGCGTCCGTGCACGTTTGAGCGTGCGCTGCCGGATGTTGTCGCTGAACACTCGTTCAACCTTGGCGGCGGCCTTAAGGGCGGCTTCACTCCTCCAATATAGAACGACAACTTTTCTTTTATTATATGATTGGCTAGCGTTTGGCCGCGATTGCGTTTGATGGAAAGCGTAGGTGGGTCCTAAGATGGATCTTTTATTTCTAGGGAAAGCCTCTTCGACTTTACATCTTTGCTTTGAATCCTTGGTTATATTTGTCACTTCACGATTACATCAGCACGGTAGGTGAAATTTCCGCAGTTTCGTGGATATTTGTCCAGCAGTGGGAACGTAAATTAATTATTGCGATATTACATCTTGACATACATAGTTATACAATGTATTTCATTGGATACTAAACTAAAAGGAATAAGTGTTAAAATTAAAACACAAGCCGCACGCAATAGCCAAGGGATTTGTTTCAGACTACCTACATATCATGATCATGTATATCATGATCATGATCATCATCATCAACCCTTTTACCGTTCCACTGGTGCACACGTGTCTCCTCTAAGAATAAGAACGCCCGTACATGCGGGTTGGCAAATACATGACATATGTTTAAATAATAATCCCTTATTACATTTGCGTCTAAAAACTGACGTAGCAATGTTTTGAAATAAGTTTAACGTACAGAACAAATTGGAAACTAACAAACACATTTCAATAATAACCTTTATTTATAATTTCAATTAAATTGTTCACTAATAAAAGATTCAAAATAAATTTCTAATATTAAAATAAGATCTATCCTCTGGTATTTGCAAGACATGTTTAATTTGTGTTAAGCCGATACAAAAGTTTAAAATGACATTCGAACACCACGCCACGTGACAATGAACGTATATTTAACAATACTAGACGTATGGGACCCCGAAAACTCCGTGGAGTCCGTCACGTAGGCGCGAAGCCGTTGTTTGTGGGACAAGGGCGTCCAAGGGACATTCATCTATGTCACGAGGTGTCGGATGGAGAAATTGACGTATGGTATACGTAATTAAACGACTATGAAAGTATCGTTAACTTTTAAAAGCTTATAACGATGGCATACAAAACGCTCAACAATTTCCACAGGTTTAAAGAATCTTTATTTCTTATATCACATGACACATTGGACACTTAAAAAGAGAAACCTAAAGGTAAAACAAACAAATTTGGGTTTTAATATAAAACATACAAAACAAACAAATGCAAACAGACAAGAGTTATATTATGGGTAACGTAGTATGTTTATACATTATTTTGTACGAAATATAAAAACTATGATCATTAAGAGTCTTCAAGTTTGGAATTATGTTTTTAGTATCAATTAGGGGCCGTTTGAAGGCAAACAACGTATCAATAGATTGATGCTATCGCGTGTGACCTGCCCTACTGTAACCTACCACTATCCTACCATTCATACCACAATTTATCTATGCAGCCCCGTGCAAACATTCGATAACAAGTTTTTTAACTGGTCACATTGGAAGTGTTGCGCTATGAAGTGAAAGTACAATTTTTAAGTTATTCTCAATTTCCCAACGTAGGTACATCTCCATAAAAGATATACATAAAATATAATATAATATAATAAAATAAAAAATAAATATGATATTGTCACGCTTTTTCAAAAGTCGAAGCAAGATTTATTGAATAACTGCTGTTAAAAATTTATTTTGTATACTTAG
>DWEE01001499.1:0-13184 GCA_018245755.1 Parelbella macleannani
GTTATACACGAAAAGAAATAGTGTTAAAAATAAAAATGTTATATAAAATACAATAAATATTTCTAAACTACGTAATTCGTATAGCCCTTCTTCGATACTATATATATCAAAGTCTACGCCAATTTCATTAACTCGTACAAATTTCACCGTTATACGGTATTGAAGCAACTCATATCTGCCTATCCCTAAGTTTGCGGTGTTGTTGTTAAATTGCTAGTTTCGAGCGCTAATTTTTCGAGAAACTGTTTAAAGATAAAATCTTACGGATACGATACAAGTATGCAAATGAGATCGTTTCATATAAAAAGTGTTTAAAAGCAAATCTTGTTGAATAATATCTCATTTATCAACCGCTACATCGTCGTGTTGATGTTGCGGCGTTAGAGCTAAATGTATTTGAAACGTTTTAACACACACACACACACCCACACACACACATACAGTCACACACAACTCTAATTGCTTTTCTTTTTCTTAAATACCGTTTGATGGCGTCATTCTTAGTGATGGCAGCGCAATTGTAATGCCGAAATGTTGATTTCTTGATACAGATCAAACCGCGTATCGTTTTTGTACGATGCTTACTGTGTTGCTAATATGTATATCTACATTTGTTTACACTCACCCGCGGCGCGCTGCTGGCTACGTTTACTAATCTCATATTATACATATATGTATGAAGGATATCGAGAAATATCTAATACACGTATAGAACTTTGAATATTTTTTTCCTCGCAGGCGACCCCACAAAATCTCCGCCTTGCGAGCTTGGAGGTCCCGGCTCGTTGAAATCGGAGCGCCTATCATCGGACTCCAATGACATATTGGATCCGCAGACCGGCCTCAGAGGTTCTACTGGTAACATTCAGGTGAGGTTTTTTCGTAAACCCGATGAACATAACTTTCAAGATGAGCGTAAAAATATTTAACTCCTTACGTGTCTCCTGTCCTTATTTTATAGCAGTTCCTTTGAGGGCAATGAAAGTTTATTTTTTCTTCATACAGGTAATACAATTTAAAAGGTAGGCGAGTCGTTTTATGGATACAGTGACCCTCATTGACAGTGTTTCCGCGGACCGATATTATTCTATAGATCCAGATCTACCCGATATGCCATTACGTAGCATTCCACAGATGTCATGAAAACTTAATTTGAATCCTACACGTTTCATACACAAATTATTTATGTTGTATGCAATATATTTGCTTCTAAAAAAAATCTTTGTCTCAGCCATATACATTATAAGGATGTTGTATTTTATCAATATGGGGTTTCCCCAGGATGGTAATCAGAACTGCCGCAACCCCAACGGTCCGGAAAGTATGGGATCGTGTCGCATGGGCGGCGGGGGACCGATGGGCCCTGGCGTGTCGATGGGGCCGATGTCCAGTGAAGCCCAGACGTTGCCTTCCAATGTGATCAGCAAACAAGCGGGCAGTATGGAGGTAACATTGACCAATATATATATTACTGTAAACTGTATTATTAATACTCGACTGATATATCTATTGACAAAATTAATATATGTAAGTATAGGGTATTAAATGACTTGAATGAAATGAAATACGTAAAGATTGAAATAAATGATAATCTATGATCAAAATAAGCGCGGGAAATAAAATATATTTAGGTGAGCATCGTGTGATTATTCTTAACCAGCTGCCCTTCTTAAATGAAACTTTGTTGCTCTCTCGGCCTATCGGTCAACACCGTTTCAAAGTTAGCAGCACACACACGAGAAATAAAAAAAAACTATATCAATAGTAATGCTATCACTGAGATGTTGTTGAAAATGTACATAACTTTCTTCAGAGTAACCGTCCCTTTATCGTGGCCTTACTTTTCTCTCACTTGGCCATAAAAAGCGACAGATAGAGAAATATATGAGAATAGTAATTGTAGGAAAAGCATTTAAAAGTAGAAAAGTGGGAAAACTGCAAATGAAGCAACAAAATCTGATTTGCATGTAAAGCCGCTGTTTAAAGTCAGAAGAATAGTTATATTTACATGTGACATACATACAAATAGGACCTACCAACGTATGCCTATCCCTTCAGTGATTACCAGCGCGGTGTAAGGTTTTTTTTACGTTGTTTTACGAATAGGACACCATATAAGTAGAATTAAACGTTCTAGTTTGTTTTCCTATATAAAATACCCACAGTCTTTGTTTCAAAACTTTTATTACGTTGTTTAACAAGTTTGTAAAAGGCCATCTCGGAATAAATGCAAGGAACAATAAAATTATGTTATGTGTCGTAGTTTCCTGCATAAAACACATTGAGCAGGTAAGCGAGCGTAGGCGACATTTGTAACGTTTTTCAATTGCCTTTTTGAAGATGTACTCCGTTGGGCTGTACTCTCTGTAGGCACCATTGTATGCTTCGCTTTGTTCGAAACAACAGAATGTCAAACTCGAATGTGTAAGAGAAGGCAATTTCTATTTAATATTATGATTAAAATTACCCAAAATATTGTCAACGGTGTTCACTAGTTTGTTGTCAAATTGATAAAAAAAATTGTATTCTTTTGTAAATTTTTTTTTGAATTTTTTATTATTGTGCTGATCGTAGCTTCCGTGCATATTAATTTTTAAATAAGCATTTTTATTAGGGTTAATATTTAACATTTTAAAATTAACGATACGACCCCAAGGCTGTTGTGTTTTTGAATCAGATTTATAATTAGACATAGAATTATCACGTTTAATATAATAAAGTATAGTGTAAGGAAATGAAGTTTTAGTAAAACGAGGGTTTCCCCCAGCAGCAAAGCCAGATCTTCGTGTTTTCGACGACGCTGGCCAACAAAGGCGCTGAAGCGGTCTTAAACGGACACAGTCAATCCATCATCGCATACCATTGCGCGCAGCCCGGCACAAAGAAGTATCTGGAGGTGAGAGAATCATATAAATTGGTCTCATTTTTTGTTTTTGCACTGTTTCTTTGTTGTTTGTAATTATTTGTAACATAAGAAGTTAAGAAGATTTAAGATATATATTTGTATAAGATGCACATTGATTAACTATATTAATAATTTTCAGAAACATCCTTTGAAGATGGGTCAATTCAATAAACAGAGTCCCGCTCAATGGTTGAATAACTTGGCCATGGCAAAGACCCGCGGAGGAATGAGAGGCGGTCCGAATATGATGGGCGGCCCTAATCAGATGGGCCACATGATGGGCGGCCCCATGGGGCCTAACATGGGTCCAATGGGCCACGGCGGGATGGGACACATGGGACCCAACATGATGGGCCCTAGCAGGATGGGTGGACCAGGAACCCAGATGATGATGATGAAAGGTGGGCCCGGGCCTATGGGACAAATGGGTCCGGGCATGGGTCCAATGGATGGGTTTCCAGGGGGCACCCCGTCCTGTGGTGTCATGGACGGCCTCGGTGCTGATGGTGAAATGCCCTGGGACACCGTGAGTATAGTATAGTAACATTGTTAACCCTTATTAATACCTATATTGTGATCATATTGTAAATTGAATGTAAATCATTTTCAGAAAAACCCCTCCGTAATGTCAAATGGTATGGCTAACGGTCCATCGCAACTGCCGCCGTGTTCCGAGGCGGGCGGTAACGACGGACCCAATTCCTCAGATAGTTCGGCGATGTCTTGCCAACCGGGCCCTAAAGGTGAAAACTGAAATGTATTCCAGGGATGAGACTGGAGTAAAGGTCGAAATTTTATTTTTCTTTCGACTGACACTCCAGTCCATCCCTTTACTATAAACGTTGTGAATATTTTTTGATGTTCAGCTTTAGCCTCCGTATCTGCAGGTGTTAAAATACCAGATGAAAACCTGACGCCACAGCAACGTGCACACCGCGAAGAACAGCTGGCCACAATCCGCAAGATGCAGCAAATGCTGTTCCCAGAAAGCGGTAGTAATCCCAACCAACCTGGCGACGGATCACAACCGCCAAACGACATAAACCCGCCCAACTCTACAGCCAACATGAACATGCCTTTCCCACCTATGTCAGCACATGGCCCCATGGGTTCGGGACCGAACGGACCTATGGTATCAATGCCCACTAGTATGAGCTCTGGTCCCAGTTGCACTATGTCTGGTCCAATGGGACCGAATGGGCCCATGGGTCCTGGTCCGATGGGTCCTGGAGGTCCAATGGGTCCTAACGGGCCTATGGGTGGACCTATGGGAGGTATGGGTGGGCCAGGGGGAATGGGAATGGGTGGGCCAGGCGGAATGGGAATGGGTGGTCACAATTCAATGGGGCCTAACGGTATGATGGGACCCAATGGTCCAATGATGCCCGGTATGGGTCCAAATGGGCCAATGGGTCCAATGGGCCCTTGTGGAATGAAGGGTATCAGAGGAGCATGTGGGGGTCCGGACATGAAACCAGGAATGTGTACAGATATGCATATGAGCAGAGGGTGTGGCGGTCCCATGGGGGTGAGAATATTTTTTACTCCGTTTATATATCAAATACGTTTACGTTTTAATGTTTTTAAATTATTATTTTTTTCTAGCGGATGCCTAATCCCATGGGTGGTATGGGAGGACCTAAACCTTGTATGATGGGTGGTCCTCACATGGGACCTCGAATGATGCCGGGACCTAATTTAAATGCAATGAATGGTGAGGTTTTATATATAAATTTATGGAAAGTTAATTGAATCTCATGGTACAAAATTAGTAGTTTTGAAGATTATTAATGGTGTCTTTTTTGACTTGTTCATAGGTGGTATAATGATGGACGGCAGTATGATGGGCGGTATGGTGTCACATGGAGACTGCGGTCCGGAACATCACGGTTTACCGGTCAATGGCCCCATGTGCGACGAATACGGACGTGGCAGAAACGTAAACGTTTCCGTAATAAATACTTAGGCAAAATAAAATGACTATAATAGATAAAAAAAAACCTTATATGTGCATTCATGGTTATTATTGTATTACTGAAATACTTAATATTTTTTCATTTATTGTTTGATATTTTTAATTACGATGCTTATATTTTGTTAAATTATTATTATTTGAAAATGATAAATTATTTAGTTGTATCAATTTCAATATGATAAATCGTAAGAAAATCAAGATTCTAAATTAAAAGTAGAATTACTTTAACGGAATTTTTAACATGCATATATAATTTATTTCAGATGGGTCCAGGTGACCCCGGCGGGTTGGGTCCGGGGCTGGGCGGGGCGTTAGGTGGGGGCGGCGCGGGGCACAAGCCGCTACGCAGCCCCAAAAGTCCACCGCCTAACGACATCGATTGGCAAAAACTACACCATCAATTTTTCGACGACCCCAAGCCCTGCGATAATGATCTAAGTAAGCATAAAACAAGTATTGGAAAACATATTTACAATCCGCAGATTATATAAACGAGTCGCGTCTCTCATGTATATCAGGATTTAGATTGTCTTTAGTGGATTCTTAATAGGAAATGTTTTAAGGACAATCAATGGTTTTATAGAAATAAAACCGTTTATACTTTCAAATTTTTTAAATTTCCCAAAACCAAATTCATTGCTTGCTTAGTACACAGTAATCGATCAATGAATCCATTGGCCAGACGGGACAAGGGCTTTAACGATGCTCTCATCGCCGCTGCTGATAATAAATAATCAGATATTAAGTACCTATGTCTCATCGTATATGTGTGTGTTTATTTAGTATATGTTGCTACAGGTTGATGTACCGTCTTGTTTTGCGTGTATTTTATTACTTTATTTATAATATTTTTGAAGTTTCTTAGTGTGAGACATTGTTTGTTCCGTACTTATTGTATTTAGGCTCGTATTAGGGAAATAAGGCGGAGCAAATTCGATACATTCCATTACAAACAATTAGTTTAGTAAGGTAGATCTCCTTGTTTGTGTGATCTTCAATTTTATCCAAATTCTTGAAGTGTCAGTATGGAAGTTTATGTATTGAGTAGAAAAATTTTTGTAACCATTTTTTATTTTAATATTCAGGTACACAAGTGAAATCTCCGTGTTCAGAGCGCGGTGGCTGCTTGCCGCCGCCACCTTATGGTGCTTCTCCCTTACATCGTTCCGCGTCAGTACCTATAGGTAAATTAAGTAGAGAAAAAATATATTTTTATTAATGTATACGTACAGAGCAAGTAAACTAGGAAACAACAGAAACAATAAAGTTTTTTTTTTTTCGATTTTAATCCGTACCTTGGAATTCGTTGCTTACATTCGAAGCTGTTATATTTTGCAAGTACCCACTTTTATGCTCATGACTTGTTGTTTCAATGGAATCCTATAGCTAATCGAGAGTATTTTCAAGTACCTACTTACCATATTTTATAACTATATTGGTTCCAATATGGTTATATTTATCTCCCTCATGTCTTTTTATTTAAATATCATTTTCAACATCCTCATCGATTGCTTTTTATGGCACCACTGTTAAATGTGGTTTTCGTCTCGGATCGAGAAAGGCAGTGCCGTAATCTTTCACGCTTACAAATAGCGGTGTTGACAATCGATCAATAGCAGATGCTCATCGATAACCTTAAATAAAGAAAACTGATATGTTTTCGTCCGTGTGAGTCAGTAAAGCGAGCTTGCCCACAGCGACCCAGTCGCCGTCGCACGGCGGCGGCGCGGCGCTGCCGATGTCGGCGGAGGCGTCGCGCGCCGGCTCCGCGCTCTCCAGCCCCGCGCACTGCAAGCCGCCGCCCAAGCAGGACGCGCCGGGTACGTACTGACGTCTGACACACACTGCCCTTGCAAATACATTACGCTTCCATCTCGACGATAATAGTTGAATATCAGTTGATTCAATTAATGTGATCGTATTATCATTGCCCAATTTTGATTATGTTTAGAAATCAGACAGTATATTGGTCAAATGAGTAAATGTGAGCTTGTCGCTCTAAAAAGAACGTATGTTTACACATTTACTGAAGTGATATTTATTATTACGAATGTAATCCTCTAAGCGATGTTCATATTCACAGATTACATTAAATAAAAGCCATAGAAGTAGAATTGCATGTTTTACTTTTCTTATTTGTGTTAGACATTTTCCCAACCACATAATATGTTTAGTTTTATGCATTTCACACCGAATGTTTATGTTTTATCCTCTTAGAAAATGGTTTGAAGTGCGTGCTTTTTTGTTTATTTTTTTTTGTTTTCTGTAGTTGTAATGCGTATTTTTTTGTTTTCCCCTCCCCCCGCAAAACGCTTGACGCTTGAAATCCCACCGTGTGACGAAATAACATCGAAAACAATAAATAAAATTGGCAACGTACGGAAACAATTACACGAATATGGAATAAAACCAACTTTGGCGTATGTGGCACGATACGAATACGAACCGTTTTCGAACGTTGAAATCATTGGATTACATTTGATCGAACGTTGACCACAATAGAAATATTAGAGAAGTTGGACGATGGTGTATTTGTCCGAACTCTCCAATGTTTGGCGGCGCAGCAACAGAAGAATCAACCGGGTGGGTCGCACGGAAAGGAACCGAGCTTGATGCCAGTACCGTCCCCGCAACAAATATCGTATCTCAACCAATTTGAAGGTAACTCACAATAGATAGTCGTTGACAGAAATGCATCGTCGTGGGCCCATTGTAATAATCATTGTTATTACATGCAGTGCCTGTTAGAAAATTGTTATTTTCATAATTTGCAATTGGCCTGCGTCTTATTTCGTTTCTGCTTTCGACATTCGTTCGATGCTAGTTCATACCGCTTTAATAGTTTCACAAAAGATAGCCAAGTTTAACCTTTATAATTCTTTTTATACGTTATGTACGGTGGTAAAGAAACCTGGCGATCTTTAGTAATGTTTCTGTGTTGATTTCATAGATTTTTTTAATTTCAATTTTGTGTGTGTGACATTCTTCTTCTACTTTGTGTTTTCATTTGGTGGTGGTTGGTGAAAATGTGCTAACATATACTTTCATACTCTATGGCTAATTTGTTTTCTCATTTCGTTTACGCGTCCGACATGTTATACATTCCTGGCCGATGTTCATATCGTTTACACAATTGATGGGTGTGTCTGTGTGTTGTTCAGGGCAAGAGCTAACGATACAGAAACAGCCGAACACGTCGCTCAAAGATAACGGGCCACCGTCGAACAGCGGCGGCCAAACCCCACAGTCTAGTTCTAATCAAAAGTCACCTGCTGGGTAAGTTGTTATTTGTATTCCGTCGACAATTTATAAGCAATATATTCATCAGTAACCAACGGGAAAACTGGCACTGCTTGACCCCTTTTCGTTGGAAAATGTTCAAGCGCATATTAATTATAAGTTTTATATATAAATAATACACCTCATTTTAGTTAAATATGTTGGTAATCTTTGTGGTTTTAGTAATTTGATAAAGTAAATTTTCTGTTACATTATACATATATAGGGAACTACAATAGATGAATTTAGCATACATAATTCTGGACACTTCTAAAACTTACAAATGTGCCCAAATTAAATTATTGTTAAGGTATATGTTGTATGAATATACAAAATGAAAGGACAATTTGTGCATGATATCTTGGCTATATATTAGGTGATTATCTGCACAAAATGACAGTGGTTTATATGCAGTTTGTTGTTATTTTCCAGTATGATGCCGGGCACACCAGAACCCCATTCATCACTATCAGAACAAAGGGCAGGAAGGTTCTCTCTAGAACAGAGCCCAGGATTCAATAATCCACAAACACCCACCTCTGCAGCGAATACTAAATGTGGGCAAGGTACTGTAATTTCTTTGAATATATGACAACTAGATAGAAGTGTATTTAATTTCGCTTAGTTTAATCATTTTAAACTTTATTACAATAAATCAAATAATACATATATGTTTAATAATATATTCTTAATAACTTACGTCCATTATTTAATACTGTTTAAAATTTGATTAACTGAAACAGTTTTTACACATTTTTTGAAATGTATTTGCAGATGAGAAATCCAGGCCGAGTCCTTCATCGAACAGGTCAAGCCAAGACAGCGCTTCGAAAACTCCTCAACGCGAATCTTCCGGCTTGAACCAAGGACCGTACGCACCTTCATCTTCAGCCTCGTCTTGTGCAGGGAGCGTCAAGGGCAGTTGTAGTATCGTGTCCACTGCGCCAACGTCTGTTAGTATGGATGATAACATGAATTCGAATAATGAGGTGTGTGTAATGTACCATTTTTTTGTGTTAATAATATTCTGAACTAGTTATGCCAATGAACGGAATTGAAACTTTGCAGATTTTAATAAGCCTTGATGGTTTCTGTGTTTAGTGAACTATGTAAAGAGTTTTATTCAAATTAAAATATGATATTTTTATCTTTCAGAATACATTGTCTGGGGGTCCAAACAGCACAAGTTTACCGGGTCCATTCCCTGGTCCATGCAGTATGAACAGGCCAGATAATATCCCCATCAACCCTAATCAGGGCCCCAATGGCCCCATGGGTACATCCACGTCTTCCTTTGACCCTATTTCGTCTCTCGCTCAAATGTCTCAACAGTTGACGAATACGGTAGGAGGAGGCGGCCCCGGCCCTGGGGGACCCATGGGGCCGAACGGTAGTGGCATGGGGCCTTTTGGGTCTGGTCCTCACCATATGCAACATCATCACTCAATGCATCCACACAGCCATCCTCATATGATGATGAACGACTTAGGTAAATGATTATATAAATATTTTTGTATAATAGTTAAGTTTATCCTGATAATATAACTTTACTCCTGTGAGTTTCTGTTATTGTAAGGCTTAAAGCGTATTTTCGTTTTCAGGTTGTCACATGGATAACATGGGAGGACCAGGAATGGGTGGACCTATGGAGGGCATGATGGGAGGCGGCGACTTCCCACCCGACATGAATTTAAGCCCAAAAATGGGCGGCGGACCCATGGGCGGACCCCTCGGCCCTATGGGACCGGACGCGTCCATGATGGGCCCACGTATGAGCGGCGCGGGCAAGATGCCGCCTTTCAATGGCGCCAACGTGCAAGTGAAAGCGAGCGCTCCTAACACGATTCAGTACCTGCCGACGCGACCGCAGCTAGCATGTAATACGGGTCCCCGCGGTCCGCCCAGTCTCGACTTTCTACAGCGAGTGACCAACCCGATGCAGATGGACGGCGGCAAGGGCGGCGTGCAGTACTTCCCGGGCGCGCGCGCCATGGACATGGAGGGCGGCATGCGCGGCGTCATGCGCGCGCCCGCCATGCTGCGCATGCCGCACTACCCGCCCGGATTCAATTCGCCGCCTAAGATGGCCGGCGACCCGTTTGGAGCCCCCGGTCCCGGTGCCATGTGCGGCCCGGGCTTCCGCGGCGCTAAGGGAGGCATGGGTCCCGTGCGCATGGGCGGCGCGCAACCGCTGCCGCCCTCCATGGGCGGGCCGGGCGCCGGCTTCAAGGGCCAAGGATTTGCGGTGCCGTCCACGCAGGACCCCAACTATGCGGCGCAATTCCACAACTTTCAACAGCAGCTGTATGCAACGGGCAGTCGCGCCGCGCAGCCTCACCAGGGCTACCCTCCCTACCAGCCGTCCAAGTGATGTGCGGACCCGCGGCGGACTCCTCTCTTCGCTCTTTGCAACGTTCGTTCTTTTGTATTGCGGACTCACCGCCCCGACCGGCGGCCCAGTGGCAGTGTACTCGACGCGTGCGACGGACGCGAACGTACTTAAATATTGTATTGATTTTATACATCGGTGAATATGAGAGATCGAAATATTTTGTTAGCGGTTTTAGTTAGTTCCACGTACATATAATTGAGAGATTTTTCAAGATTGAAATGTGTCAACTTTTGCATAGCGGTTTTATTATTTTTTATTAGCGTTTCGATTTCGCTTAGATCGTTATTCTAGATTCTTGACTGAGTATAATTTTTTTACGTTAGCGAATGCGGAAGAGTTTGTACAAATTGTACAAATCTAGAAGTGTTATTGTGTACTCTACATAATTTAAAGTACAGTTTTAGACATATTTTTTTGCTAATGGCAATAATATAGTTATATCTTTTTTTATACACAGACGCCAGAAATTCAGTGTATTGGTTCCTTTACTTAGCTATTTTATATATGATTCCTATGCACACAGATATCTAGTCAATTTTGAAATTAATGCCCGATCCTGTGTTAAAGTGTATGTGTAAAACCCGAGTCCACTGTTTGGTTACTTTTATGAATGAAGTACATAATTATTGTGTAATAATTTTTGTCCATTTTAGTTTTAGTTCGTCCAATTTATTATTAGTGAATTGGTTTTATTTTAATTATTTTGGCTCAGCGGCCAGTATAACTCCTGGAACTAATGTACTAGCTTAATATAACAACTATGTTATTTCTGTTTTTTTTTTGATCTGATAGCAATGATTTCTGTCTTCCATACCTTTTATAAACTCTTAAACGTAACAATAAGAGCAAGTACAGGATTTTTGTATGCATCTTCATCTAGTTTCGCGACGAGTGCAGAACAAATTGAAGGTAGTCTTACTTATAAATAATTAAAGGTACTTAAAAAAACTCTGATGCCATATCGTTTGCCACATGAATTTAATTTCGTGATATTATTTTGAACTGTCTTTATTTAATTTATTATTGTCTACAGAATCTGTACGAACAAAGCCAATGTTATCGAAAGGAACAATCGCGGTCGGCAGTAGATGCATGGGGCAAGTTCTTATGGTAGGTTAGTGGTCGCACATTGTGGATGTGACAGTGGCCTTCGGTATATAATGCCTTGTTTACGAAGCGATGACCCCGGCCGGCGCCGCCTCGTGTTGAGATTACGGAGGGCGTGGCTACGTTCCCACACGCAGCACAACTGTCCAGTAAGACACCCGCTAGAAATTAGATAGTCTTAATTTAATTGTAATTATAATGTATAAGGTAAACAATGGTTCTTGTTTTAGGATTAAGCGAAGAGCAATGGTATAAAATAGTTTGTGTAATATTGAATAAGAGATGAAATTAAGATGCAAACTATTGGTTGTGATTCTGACACAATTTGTTAAGTTGTTCGTAGATTTGTCACATGGAGAGTAATTGTGGAAACTTAACTGACTTCACGATAAGGCCCTTTTTTATTTTATTTTTTTTGTTTTTGGATATTTTTTACTTGTCGTTCTCGTTTGTACATCGCTAACAATAATTGTACAGAGTACTTTTGGACTTAATTTAAGGCAATAAATGTATTTATTTTATAACTCGTGATGTAAGAATTTATTCTTAATTATTATAAAAAAAAATATATAATATGCTTGTAAACACATGTTTTATTTTTATAATAAAATTTAACAGTAACTTCGCGGAAATGAAATCTGATCCTTTGGAACCTACATCTTGACATTATCTGCGGCTGGTAAAACAAACAATTCAGTAATAGTAGTGCCCGTTAGCGGTACAATGAATTATGTCATTGTGGAAGGAGCTTCATGTCCTAGACGCGACATAATTACAGTAAGTTAAAACATCTGTTTTCACAATTTACATAGATACGACTTGCAATAAAGATGAGAAAACTCAAGGCGCCATTACTGCACGATTGTTATACATAAACGAAAATCGTAACTGCCTTGTACGTTTATCATTAATATAATAATAAATCTTTATTTCTTTACAATCTTAACTACAATTATAAGGGTTCTGGAGCCTCCTATCTTATCACGGCACAGTACTCTTACATGCCAAATTGTAATGATCTTGTTGCTTAAATATTTCCTCTTTGATGATTTGCATTTTTGGATTGCACAACGGATTTTACGAAGTTTGTGAGTTTCAGTAACTTTATGAGAGTAAAGAAAAAAAGGAACCTTAGAATTCACCATTATTTTTGCTTTTTGAAACCTCAGGTCTTCCAACTCGCCCCAGACCAGCATCTTAGTTTATAAAAAAAAATGGGTTATTATGATGATTATTATTATTATTTCATATAAAGTAATGTATAAAACGTGACAAAGGCTACGCTACGATCCCTAGAATGATACTGATGTACATGGTTTTTAATTAAAGCTATTTTAAATATTGTCAGTCGCTGTGCCGTGGAGGACGATTTATGTGTTCTGTAATCACTTGCTACCCCTGAAGTCCAACTTTGGTCGCCTCTTACGACATGCAGAGGTGACCTAGTTCGTAGGTACCGAGATACAGGGACAATTGTCCTAAGAAAGTGAACAAAACTGAAAGCGAACAAGTGAACAATATATTAT
>DWEE01001500.1:0-13178 GCA_018245755.1 Parelbella macleannani
TAAAAGACAATAAAATCATAGTAAAGGCAGTATCGAATACTTGTTTCACTAATAATGTGACGGCCTGACGTTGGGCGCCAATAAAACACTCATGTTTGTATCCGAAAACGTCAACAAAATCTATCAAATCGAAAACATGTAATTCAGCCAAGTATCACAATATTCTTACATGTCTTCGACGGTAAGTAAACAGGCGGCTGTCTTGGATAACACGTTCAGATATACTCGTCTGATATTTATTGGCAGAGAAACAATTTTACAAGCTCCGCGAACACAAGTATTAAAGAACAATTGTTGTGTAATACTGCAGAGGAAATCTATTATATGAGTTATAAAACAAACGGTACTCCTGATGGCAAATGGGAGCAGTGCAATTTAGACATTCGCAACACTAGAGGCGTCACAAACAAATTGCTAGCACTGAATGCGTTCATTTAGAACGCATTTAGTTAGTTAAGGTTTTTCCATTGAAATAAAACACTACCCACAGCGGCAACGGCCAAATCCATAATCGTATAAAATATATTTACATTCTTCACGAAAATAGTATCAGGACCGATTTTAATACCGATATTTACTTAAATAAATCATGACGTTCAAAACGGTCGGTATCGATCTGTAGATGACGCGTGGTTCGCGATTTCGATGCGGTGACCGAAAATATGCGAATTAAAGTTAAAAATAACGCACTACATACACATACATTTATAGGATCAACATTGAAAATTTCCTCGCATCATACGATTCCCGTAAACGCGCCCACGTGTATTCGATTTTTAAAAATAACTAACACAGAGGCGAGCCACCCACGCGTTCCTTTAATAACATAAGTTAACAGTTTTCACAATTGTGTTATATACATAGTTATAAAAGTTACTTTCTCAAATTAAGCTATCGTGATGTGATTGCGTGTTGAGAGAGAGAGAGAGTGAGCGAGAGAGAGAGAGAGAGAGAAGATCCAACGGATATTTGTCCCGCGGTGGATAAACAGGGTGACATTCAGAATAGATTTGCGCGTAGGCGGCATGTTTATTCGTGGTGTGTTTGATTTGCAAAACGTTCTCAGATTGATTTCGCTCGAACATTCCACATATGATTACAGCTTTTGGAGGATACATACAAAGGATACATTGAAACGAATTGATTAAGCTTTCGTTTTCGGACCTTGCCGATGTATTGATGGACGTTGATTGTACTGTCGGTCCAGTGATTAGTAACTGCTGAACCGAGGATTTCGGTTTCCATTCGCATCCAAACTAAATATTTATGTATATAGCAAGAGTATTTGTTGAGTCTACGTGTTGAAATATCTCATATAAATGTTTATGAAAGTATGAACTTCTGTGTAAATTTATCAGTTGTCTGGCATTGTCTAATTTAAAATAAATTAAATAGCCTGGAGCTAAGTCGAACAATGTAATTGTGTTGAAAGTTCACTAAGCTTTATTGGAGATATAAAGACTGTTAATAATAATAACCGGAATAGATTCCATAAAGTGGGTTCCAAATCCCAGTTAATTTTGAACCGCTGGTGGTAATTCAACATTGACTCTCTCATATCCCTCCTTCCTCCCTCCTTTATGAAAAATTTTCTGTTTCACTTTTAAACTGTGACAACATCGTATTTCTATAATGAAATTTCACGAATGACACAGCGAATGTGTGAAAAGGAAAAGAAACGAGATAGATGTATCTATGTAGATATGTGTAATGAAATATTTCAATAGCGTACGTAGATGCTACAGTTTCAAAAGTAAATTTTCCAGAAAAATAAACAATTATCGCTTGGAATTATCGAGTCGTGAGCACAATGCGCACGTTGGCCCGCATCGTTTCATACCAGGGCTGCCACCTCGCGGACTTTATCCGAACCTGTGTCTAATTGAATAAAAACCGCGGCCAAATTAACAAATCATCTTGTCTGCTTTTTATTTGGCACTGGCTCTTTTTATATTTCAATGGAATCGTAACGTATGTATAATTGATGTTGTAATTGGAACATAAAAAAATTTTCCTTTAAAAATGGTTGCATAGTTTTTTATTCCAGCATTTTTACACATTTATATACCTACACTTGGGTTCTTCAGCAAGCGCCAACCCAACCGCGATTCAGTAACGCAGGTGCTAATTCGCCGCCCCCGACGGACCACTTTGATATGTTAGCTAATAATAATAATACATTAAACTAGTACACGCCCACTAGAGACGTTAATAGTGTCGCCACGCCGTAAACACGTGAATATTTACATAATTAAAAACTATACGAAATACTTTATGTATACACAGTGTTCATATGCGATTCGCTTTACCAACACTGCGGACATGTGGACGTATGGTGGAGAGAATATTAATTTAAAAACTCAATCGAGCATATTATAACAGTGTGTTCGGGTAACAAACTGATGTTTGACGGCGTGTAATGTAAAAATGTGTGTTCTGTTACTGAAGCTACAGTTAACCTCACAATACAATTAAATAGTATATTATAGAATGCCTCACATTTGAACATATCTGCCTACCACAAATCGCAACACAAACTAGCAAGCACGGCTAACAAATAAACTTTACTATTATAGCTATGTACACATTAATTAAGTGCTTCACCTAAGGTTCGTAACCATCATTATTCAAGAGAACAAAAGAGGACTCATGAAATATGTTAAGGCCTTCGATAGATTAGGGTTAACAAACTAGAGGGATTGAACACAAAACAATAGACAAAATCCCTTTCGGGCTGATTTAGATTTTAGAAGGTAGTTGAAACATTTAGACTAGATTACGTGTTCGACGCCCGACAGCGAGACAAGGGTTTTTGGGAGTATCCCTGAACTATCAACTGATTAAAATACATCTATTCTGTAACTCGAATGGACTGAGCCAAAGGTTTCTTTATGTACATACCCGTATGTATATATTAATTGTGGTGTTTTATAGAAATTACTAAGCGAAAAAATATATAGGTAATTATATAGAGTTCAGTTTGAGAATATACTTTTTCTTTAATGCCAATTGGCTCTACCAATCAAACAATTGTAGAGTTTATGCGCGTTCTATTACATGACAACGAAATAATACAGATCAAATGTATATAATGTTTGATTTCAATGTGATCGACTGTTCACTTGATATTAAGACAATGTGTATTAACTATTACTGCCACAGTACAAAGAAATGCTTGCATTACGTAATGAAGATTTCATAGCATTATTTTAATTCCTCTTTCATTCCTCCCACATTAATTTTGCTATTTCAGTTTCTGGAATGTTTATTTTAATTTTTAATTTTATTATATTTCTTTATTTTATTATTTTTAAACTTATTTTTCAACAAACTCCACTATCCACAAAATCGACTTAGTTTACCACAAATCTAAAATTTTCTTATCTAAAAATGTGAATATTCAACAAAATATTGTAAGACGGTGACTTTAACAGAACATTCTACGACAATGACAAGGCATGTAACCGGAATATCCGGTCGCGCGCCGGACGGGCCGCCGCGCGCCCGCCTCCCGGCCGCGTCGCACAGATTACGCCGTAAATAGATCATTGTTTCTACAACTAGTTGCGTGTTGACATTAAACATGTAGAGCCAAACTTGACGAGGTTTTTAAAACTAGTTTTCTGTTATAAAAATAGTCGTTCGTTTTTGTACACTGGGCTCACTTAAACAATGGGCTAAATATTGCTTTATGACTTCTGGCTAGAACGATGAAATAGTTGGTGATGATGAAGACAATAAAGATGGACGAACAATAGCATTAGTTACTCCAGACATCATCCGAAAGGTTTGGCGAATTTTGGCGAATTTTTTCCAACTTAATGAAGACCAATTAAAAAATATTCCTATGTACTAAAACCTACTTAGTACGTATTACGCGGAACTTATAAATGCTAAACAATATCTAGGAGATAATTATATTAACGACGCTATTATAAAAAAAAACATAGTGTATGTAGCCCTATTTTCAATTAAGAAATATCGATACTAATGTTATCAAAACGAGGTATCAAGCGAGGTATTAGCAATGATTAATAATCGCTTACAAATGACGAAATGGTAATTACAGTATTGCGATAAAATTGCATTATCGATCTGAAACATCTTTGTTTAACGAGATATACATCTTTAAAGACGTCACTACGCAAATATTAAAAGAAACAAATATACGTATACGTGTTTTTGGGTCTAGTTTTATTATTTGTAGTAAAATGGACTCTTAGTGGACAATATACCCCAGACGCTAAACGGACTGTGAGAAGCTACAGGAGTCTTCACGAGCATTCGAATCAAACCCACACCTTCAGCTCACTATTCTGGTCCGTTAACCACTAAATCAGGATACCAAACATTTGGTCCCAGCCAGACTGAACTGTCACCAATTCCTATTATCCAAATTACTCCTCAACAGTATATTATATTAAAGACAACGCGTACAACAGAGAACCGTCTGCCTCAAGAGTTTTAACAAATAGCATGAAACCCAGAATAAAACTAGCAACTCAACGACAGCCAGTCATAATAATGACGAAGCCTTCAATCCATACTTTCGTTCAGAACAGGCACAGTTCGTGCGTGAACCGTGCGATTGTCAAGGTCCACGCGCTCTATTGTTACTTGTAACAATTTCGTCGAATTGTCTAACAGTCGCAGCCATAATAAAAGACTTCATTATGTGAAAAAAATCAGTTCACAGTTCACGGTTCATGTTCACACAGTTGACTTGACACTTGAACATCGACTCTACATGAACAGCGAAGCAATTCTGTTACAGCAAGAAAGAGGCGAACAAAATGTAGAGATAGACAAACATTTGACAATAAATAACATATTTTGTATGAATATATTTACGACACCATCATATGGACAGATGAGATTCAGATTGAAGTAGCGTTCAAGATATATTTATGTATAGTAATAAGTAAAAAAAGCTTTATTGCGAAAAGCGTGAAAAAAAAATCCAAGAGTAAACCGAAAAGATTGTGCCAGAGCAAAGCATTGGCATAAAACGAACTATGCATCCCGCCATAGTAATTACAGACGAGATTAATCCGAAGCAATTCATATGTATCATTATTGTAATGGAAGTTTTTGTGCTTACTGCATAAATAGAAAACAAAATTGTAGCGAATGCTCTTGTCTATGTTTCTCTGAACTTATTGAAGACCGCGCGTATTGCAATAATGAAATTTTCACTTGAAATACATCTTTAATATTGGCATGTCCAAATCGATAAAAACAGTTATTTTTATGTAGCACATTTGTCGAATTGTAGTATAGTTATTATAATCGATACGTTACTTTGAAATTGTCAATACTATGTGACCTCAAACATGCAATGCAGACTGATTTGTCAGCGCTCCCTAGTACCTATTACGTCGACGACGTAAAACGAGACTCCCTAATGTCTACTGTCTAAACTACGTAGAACGGAAAGTACATGAATTTTATGTCAAAGATATCAACATACGTGTTAATTGACAGACTTTGTATGTAATAACAATGATTATCACCATCATTATTGTCATCATCCTGTTTAAGTCCACTGATGGATGTAAGCCTCCCCCAACGGTGTCGTGGCCATAATATGTATGTAAAAATATGTAATATAAAAATGAATTGGAAGAAGACAAATGCATTTAGCAAAGAGACCTATATTTTCATTGCTATTCACTATTTCATCATCATTTACACGATGTCATCATTCATCCACCCGGTCATCAATAAAAATGAAAAGCTAATACGCTAGTCAACTGCAACTTGGCTCACTCTACATGCTTTATGGATTTTATGGAAAACTATCAAGCGTACACATTTTAGCTTCACGCTTTCTTTTACCAGTGCAAGTAGGCATATTCAATCTTAATAAAGTCCGCAGACACGTTGTCAATATAATACATGTCCAGCTGCCACGGTCAATATAAGTAGTTTATACATTGTCATCGACTCATTATACAACAACATCATTTATACAGCTTCCACGTGCCAATGTCCACTTTCCAATACATGTAGGTAATTTATACATTGACATCGACTCATTAAAATATACAACAACATCGTCAACACAACGACACCGTAAATTGGAACGAAATGCGCAGTGACTACAAAAAAGGCACGTAAAGGGTGTAAAGTTGAATGCGATGGTGTCATGAGATGAGATATTAATTATGTCATCCGCGCGTATGATTGATGGCGTGGAGACGCGAAGAATGAGGCTAACTGCCGACAACTTTGTTCCGTGCGAAGTACTAGTTCGGACCGAGACGTCCGCTTCATCAGTAAAAGACATTAATTATTAACGGTTTCTTTTAAAAACATTGCCCTTTGTAACCCTTGTCATATGGAATGTTATTATCAATAATTGAACGCAAAATGATTAAACACAATAGAGATTAAGTGCGTGAATAACAAAGTAGTGACATTGAATGCTATAAATATTGCTATGAATGATACACCTAAAAGAGGATATGATGTGCAAAAATTGATTAGTCAAGATACAGAAACGAGCATAAATAATATTAACAATATATAGACACAAGGTTGTAGAGCACACAGAGAGCATAGGGAACAAACAAAAACATTACCATGGGGAAAATGTAATAACATACTACACGTAGATTTATATTTTTAATAAAATTGGTTCACTTCATAAACAAACGAAACTAGGTGCTACTCGCACTTATGACGTCCTTATTATTGTAACTTTTTAATTTTTGGACAATCTATTAGATCTATTATTTGATATCATGTAATTAATTAATTTGACTAAATTGACATTAGTAGCATTAACATTGACTATCGAATTGCGACATCTGTTACGATAGATATAATCTAAATTGTAATTGGCATAAATAATAATTTTATAATAATATTTTCTTTCAATTACAGACCGAATATATAGCTAAACTACAGAATACATACACAGATTATGTGACGTGACAACAACACTTTATAATTAAGATGGAATACATCATATGCCACAGTGAGTATATCCAGTATGTTCCTTTACCCGAAAACACTCATTGTCAGTAAGCCGCCGCCCTGCGGCCCTAATTTGCCTAACGCTAGAGGTTCTGACCTCGTCATAGGATCACCTACTTCCTGGACATCTTTCTCTATTGTCATATTGAGATCGGTGCGATGTGTTTATACCAGCGCTTCGGGAATTTGCCTCTTAGTGTTTTGCCCTTTATTTTCTACGTCAACCAACAACAAATAACAGGGCTATCAAAGGCTGTATTTCTAACATGTTGCATTTAATAATATTGTCATAATCAAAACTCTAAACAAGTGTTTCTATCGCGACCAATAAATTAGCATAATGCAGTGAAATCGAGCGCATCGTTCAGTCGAAATACTTGGAAAAACGGATACAATGGTGTCATAAAAGTACATTCATTATGGCGCGATTATGAGTCTTATTGCGGTTGCGGTTGTTCAACTTGATATTATCTCAATGAATTATAATATGAATCGTGTAGTAGATAACGTGAAGTCAGGTGCCAAGGAATTTGTGGTGAGCAGGAAACACGTCACCATAGTTTTTTTGTATTTTTATAACGAAGAAGAAATTTAGAGTTCACTGTACACCGATTAAGAATTTATAAAACATTATTGAAACAAATATGTGCTGTACGAGCAGAAATGGTAATAGTGTGCAATATTTTCAATGTAAAAAATGACATTGGTACATCAACGCGATAAACAAATGCAAATTTTTTGTACCTCGTACATAAGAATGTATAGAGTGAGTGTAGGTATCGTTTTTCTCCGGCTTTTTAGCTTAAGGCAATGTCATTGCTGGTTTGTACAATTTGTAAATATCATAGGGCCATGAGTGTACGAGGAGAGTAATAGACATAGAAGTACATCAGGACTGTAAGAACAATATTCGGCATTCATCGCTTTCTACATACCCTTGATGTGACAGCAAAATAATGGGAAAAATTTAACTAATCAAAATTATTGAACACGTCGTCTGAAATATCGGTATAAATGTGTTATCGGAACAGTTGTTAATACAATGGAACCTCACGTGAGGAAACTCGAATAACAGCGCGTACGGTGAGCACGTGGGTAATTAGGAATCGAAAGATGAGTATCACTGATGTGGCACGTGTATTAGTTAATTATAAACCGAGCTATAACAAACAGTTCAGTGAATCTATTTGTGAATCTAGAATAATTAATAATAATAGTGAGATTAATATGTATTTATTTGCAAGAACAATGTTAACAAGAGTTCATATCTTTAATTAATCATCCTCTTCGTTACACGGTTTTGTCAATGCAACACAAACGATATTAGCAGTTTTTAGATTGTTTTAATGTAAATAATTCATAAAATTCGCCAATAGTAATAATATTACGCGTACACAGCATGTCAAAGACGGGTTTCCTAATTAATATTTCAATATTTAATTCCAAAGGTTAATTGAATTTTATAATGTTTTGACATTGAGAGGATTATGAGCGGCGCGTGAAAGGTTAGGGGACGGGTGGGCGCAATGAGCACGAATTAATCCAAAGTTGCATGCTTTGGGGCAGCGGTTCTCAACTCCATGTAACATGATTATACATGTACCGGCTCAACTCACGTACGTTTTTCGGGATAGCTCGGTTGTTTTTCGACCTGTACGAAGTCGATCAATATGAGCTCTCGCCGATTGCAGCAGGGTCGCGGCAGAGCATGTAACATCAACCAAGTAATTATAAATATTGCTTTTTATAACTTAAAAATAGCAAGCGTAGAAAGTCATCTTATTCAAAATGGCCGCTCCTAACCATAAAGAGATGAACATGAGCATGCATGAAAATGAGAAAGCATGAAATCTCAAGTGGTACTGTAACATTGTCTGAAATTAGTCACAGTCGTGTTGTTTCACCCGAGGACTAAATTGAAACGTCTCGGGTCTTAGAACGTCTAAGCATATTAGACATTGGAGGCATCATTTAAGGACATGCTTACTCAAACTCATGACATACAATAAAATGATATAGCAGCTAAGTTGTATACAGAAGAGACAGCAGTGTTGAAAAATTAAACCTGAATCTCATTTTTCTATTTATTCTGAATGTAATTTATTTAAGTACCTATTTATAAGCGGCGTTAATATCCACTTTTTATTCTATAGGCTTATCCTCTGTAAGCTAATTATTTTATAATAATGATTCGAAAACGTCAAATACAATTTTAACTAGATACTTGCGTTTGCAAAAAAAGTCACAAGATACAACAATGACTATCGATCATGTATATACATAATATACATATGTATATCTATCTATGCATTACGTACCCATCTATCTATATCTGTCTATTAGTATACATTCTCAAACTTATCCTGTACACATGTTGAAGAAGATTATTTGAAAATAAGACGAAAATGTTAAAAAAGTTAATATGGGTCAGGTCGACTCGTGCATCAGTGTAAAAAGAGGTCCCAAAGCGCATGTTTCAGAATAAACTCTGAGCCACTCCGCAGCGCGACGCCGACCTGGATTACACTCGAGATACGGTGCCGTGTTAGTTTTTCATTTAAAGTATATTCTCAAGAAAATATTGCCTTTCTCATAGCCTGATATAAGAAATATTGCGTATAACAAATGTTGCGTTTTATGATTTTGATTATATTGATAGCTCATTTTTAGGAGGTACTATTAAGTGTTAGACAGTATTATTCTTTCTTGTGCACTAATTAAACTATTATGTGTCAAAGAGAAATTATCTCGACCATAGATAAATATACAAATGTTTATTAAGCACTATCACTAGTAACTTCACAAGTATCACTAATAACTTCGACGCAAATGTGGAGAGACTGGAAATTAGTAGACCACACTGCACGATTTTATATAAAGAGTAATTATTATTGTATGAATTACAATATGCTACTATTCGTCAAAATAATCAATTTCTCAGTAACATTGCAAATATGAATAAAAAAACTTTATTTGAAAGATAAAATCTTACCGCCTCAGTTTGAGCGCCGCTGTCTTAGGTCGTACAGTTCACGATAATTAATTTAATTGTTTCTAATGTTTCGCAAGTGTACGAAATCTTGGCGTCCGCAAGGCTTTCCTGTAACTGCAACAACGCCGACGCTTATCAAACACGACGCTCGAGTGTGTTATGTAAATAGACAAGCCTTGACAAATGGGATCGGGATCAGGCAACATCGATACCAAGTACTTTTCAGATTTTTGATTACATTCCGAGTAAAGCCATTACGGATTCTGAAACAATATCGCATTCGTGGAAACTTTTACAGCCAAACTGTTGTTTTGATTCTATGTACACGTGGGCTTTAACCTATACACTAGGTGCATATTTATGTTTAGGTTAGCTTGTATAGTCCCAATATTTATTTTGGTAAAACTGGGCCTTTTTTATTTTTTCTTTATTGGCAAATGAGATATTTTTGTTTATTTTTACTATAGCAATGCAAGTGGAAACGTCCCGTCAATGCAATTTTCGCATGAATCATAGAATTTAAAAAGATCTAAATTTATTTCTTTAATTTAGACTCAACGTGTGATATATGAATTATAAAATATGCATACATAATATTACGGTTAATCGTATACCCACAATTATAGGTAAGCAATATTTTCGATAACTTCGCTCGAAATTCGTCAGTACAATTCAGTAAAACTAAATTAAATTAATCATTTAAAAACATTAATAAATAAAACACAATTATCAATTAAATTGAACAGAATAAAATCATTGCAACGTAGCCTTACACCACACATATTCATAGGTACTGAACAGTAAAATTATTGGTTATTACGACCTTTATCCTTGTCCACATACATATATACAGTATATCAATTTAAATACACAGCAATAACGAACATCAGAGTGCATGTTCACGAATTCTGTTGGAACGACTTTCTTCTATCAGGCAACTTTACAGCTATATGAAAGAATTCCTTAAGGAGCTCCACGTCTCGTCCAGGTCGAGGTGGCGTAAAGGAGCGTTGGCAAGTTATTCTGGATCATGCACCAGGGGAACACTACGTACAGCTGACCCACATAAGCCTTTCACCTGTTTTCTTTAAAAAGGCTTAACATACACGACGCTGAATAAAAAATAGCTCGTATGTTGTCCTAATATTTTGACATCAATTAAAAAAACCGTTTTGTTATGTCATTTTAGAATTGGTAAGATCGTAATTCATTTAAGTAAATATTCCTGCAATATGTTACTTCAATCGAGCAGCCTATGAAGGTCCGACGCTGGACAGGATTATTCTAAACAGCTCAAATCCAACTGGTAATTCATCATCATTTTACATTCAACGGTTTCCCTGTGTCAGCTTCAGATAGTTCTACCTAACGTGCCAATATTTCTTTTGCCATGACGTGATATTCAACCATTTGAAGATCTATAGCACATCAACAGTCGAGTCCTTCGTATCTATTCCGTTGTCACATAGATAATAATTTATTAACATTTATATACGAAAAAAATAGAGCTTTTTATTACATTAAAATAAATCCTAGCTGAAGATCGAGCTCAGCGCAGTGCTATTGGAGACGCCTATATCCAGCGATGGCCTATGACGGGCTAATAATGATAATGATGATGACTATGACTAGAGAAAAATACCTCATGTCTATAGTGTGGAATTAACTAATTGCATATAAACTCCTATCACCCAGATAGCATTCAATCAACGTCAACACGCGGGAGTGCGCAGGGTGTGGGGGCGTTGGCCTAAATGGCATCGCCTCCACGTGTATCCAATACACTAACCTCCAGTCCCATCATTAGAAGTAGGTAATAAAATAAATTCCTTTCTTTGTAACATCACGCCCGTAATCCCCAAAGGGGTAGGCAGAGGAGATTAGTTCACTCCCACGTTTCACCAGTTACATTTACGTCCTATGGTGAACCTATAGCCATACGCCGGCCGGGCACAGATCCAGACTCCGAGTAATTACTAGAAATTCTAGATTAGAAAAATCCAATAGTCCGACTCGGGATTTGAACCCAGGACCTCCCGATCGACAGTCGCGTGTGCAACCATTTGACCAACGAGGAAGTCTAGTTGTTCCTTTGTCCTTACTTTGTTAATTGGCATTATTAAGGGCAGCGCTAACTGCCTCGTTAGTCGAGTGGTTGCAAGCGCGATTGCTGATCGAGAGGTTGGATTCCAATCCTGGGTCGGGTACCGTTGGATTTTTTAAACTTTGATTATCTAGTAGAAACGTCTAGAAGTGATTCCGAGTTTGTATCTGAGCCCATATTATGTATGTATGGCAATAGGCACATAACCTATTCCATTGTGGGACGTAAGCCTAACTATTTAGTCGTGTAGAACAATCCACTTTTCTGCCTACCTATTACAGGCGTGATTTTACGTTTAAGAGTAGTGCTGAAAACAGTAGTCATATTATAAGGCTATGCGTATACAAGAGTGGATTTTTCTGCAGCGTACGCGAAGAATCACAAAAGGTAACACTGTTTAATTTTTTTTATTCTAATGATTACGTGCAGTAGGTAGAATCATTTTGATAATGATTCAGAGAAAAATAATGGGAAACTGATCAACACGGATTCGTCAGAGATTGTGCTTTTGAGGATAACATCTAGTATTCATGAGAGTGCTCGTCGAAATTTTAAAATGTTAATATGAGATGTAATCCGCTTCCTCCAGGATATTGCGAGGATATCTCCAATCCGAAATAGAAATGAAAACCTTAATTCCATAGGAAATACATAGAAACCTTTATTGAAATTACTCTTTCTATCTTCACCCAAATACTTTCTGTAGTTGGAAATCGAGCCAACAGCCCCCGACTCAAAAGTCAGATTCAGCAATAATTGAACTAAAAGTCTGTAGCGTTAAATGAGAAAAATAATTTAAACACGACACGGCGACAAATGGCAGCGAGGCGAGATAAACGACAAGGCGTCATTACATCGTGTCCCAGTTCACGTCGGTGCATCTGCATTGAATCAGCCCTTATTTTATACTTTTATACGTCTTTCTGTACATTCGCGGTGTTCGCGACGAGAAATGCACAAATATTTAAAGACACACTTATCGTTTGACTTTCATTTTCTTTATTATTATTGCTATACGACTATAATAAGACAGGACGCGATGGCGCTCATTGGGGGAGGGCTATGTCCAGCAGTGGATTGCAATTGGCCGATGATGATGAT
>DWEE01001501.1:0-13174 GCA_018245755.1 Parelbella macleannani
ATGTAATGAAAATAAATTTAATTAAAAAATACATTTTCAAATATAGAGAATTTATAATAATTAATGTTGCTAAAAATGCAATAAAAAGATTTAAAATTCATATTATGCATTAATACGCCGAAAATGATGGAGACGACGGGCAAGACGAAAGAAAAAAAATCGATGACGAATACAAATTGCTTTACTCTTAGTGACAATTCAATTTGCTTGTTTTCTAAATGTATACTGTGTAGCTTCCTCTTATGTCTCAACTTTGTCTAACTGTTACATTAATGCACATTATTTTAAAGTACAAATATGTACACGGTTATTTTGATTCCGTGAATAAAAAAGTTGTATAAACTATTATATCAATATATTAAGATCACATTGCAGATGAACTAGATGAATACATAATGACCTATTTTTCATTTCGACTAAAGTAGTTCTGTTAGAAATGTCACTTTTATTTGATTCATTTTCATTCGATTTAAGTATCTTAACATTCTTAAAGCTCTTAACTCTACTGAAAAAATAAATCTAGTGAACTCTACAAACGCTAAAGGACGTCGCTTTTGAAATAATTTTCAACGAGCAATATCTATCTCTACTTATCCGTAAAAATCCAGAATCCAAAATTATACTCTTACTAATATTATTTTAATGAATACGTATCTGCATTTCCATTTCACTTATTTGTTGTGACTTCTTTTGTGGCACATTCCATTTGGGTAGCCGACAGAGTCGCGAGTGTAATATCTTTTTTTAGCATTACACCATGTTTACATGTAATTTATGCTTAAAACAATATTTAACTTGCGTCTCCTTTTAGATCCCAAACGAATATACATAAGTATTTTAGACTCCAAGAGTATTTGAGTTTTTTTTAGGGTGTTTTAGTACTTGAGAGCACAAGACGGCGATAATCTAAAATATATGATGCTACGAACGAGACAGACATATCGTTCGCTGGTCAATAGTTAGTCAGGAATTTCAATGGACAATACCTGAAAACAATTTACAAGACTTTACGTTTGTTAGTAAATAGTAACACGGGAGATCATTATGCTCTCTAAAGCAGAAATGCTCGAGAAATCTTGTCTGTTTCAATGGCTGAATTTCCCGAGGTGATTGCTTAATTTGACTCACTGTTTGGGACGCGCCGAGGCTACGAAGCTACAAGTCCTTCTGAACGCCGATCCGCCTCCTCTCATTTCACGCCCATTAGTTAAACTTGTTACCTACGCGTGTATCTCCATTAAAATGCAAATTGAACGCCTCTGAAAATGTTTGTGTAATATTTTTTTTTCATTTATTACGCTTCGCTGTTCGGTAGTTTGTTCCGCGCGACATGCTTTAAGGCGACTTACTTGCGACGCTCGGAGCCTATTTCGCTAAATTGTACATGTTTTTTCTTATATATAACTGTATCTGAAGAGCCCAAAAACAATACGACCGTAAGTAGCGCCGATATTTGAAGGAGAGTTAAGTCCACAAGTGGCCATCTAGGAGACGGAACTTAAATGAAACTGTGCTCATTTTTGATAACTGGATAGTATTCGTTTTAAAAAGTAACAAAACAATTATATATCACCGTACCTATAGTGCAAAATAATGGCAACTGGAAAGTTCTCCGAAGACGCTTTCTAAGCGACGCGATGATTCGATTGCAAAGTAGGTCAATCCAGACCTATACTTTAAAAGTCGCAGAGGTTGGTTGAAAAGCGATTTAATCCCGACTTAAACGATATACGTTACTTACAACTTTTTAAAAATGGCAATGAAGTTGAAACTGTAGTTTCTGTTGAAACCGGAAGTTGTACTGGAAATGTAAGCGCTGGCACCGGAAGTAATTGACGCTAGAGTAGGTCACTCTCAGGTTCAATGAGTTTTCTGTTTTTTTTTTTTACTTTCCACTTGTGTACATCTGTATATTCGCCGCTCTTTACCAGTCGAAAACAGAACGCGAGCAGTATTGCTGAACAGCACCAATTCTGCAGTTAATTCTATTGCATAGCATTCACAAGCTAATGCTCTTAAAAATTTTGGAGCCTCTAATATTAAGAATATACATACACAAAAGTAAATAATATAAGAGACCTATCTAAGTTTTTTTAATTTGTACTGCCAGCGTAACATCAGAGGGCGGATGTCCTCAAATGTAATTTATTAACAATTTATGTTATTACATTTGTTTAATCTGATTGATGTCATGTTATTCGAATTAAGCAATAAATAAGAAACGGAACAATATACATATATCTTTTACCGTAAATCTTTTAAAATATATCGTTATTGCGTTGGAAACGTGTAAGGTGTAATATTTTATCCGGGAATAATAGAATTTTAACAAGTGTGATCCGAGATTGCTACACAATTCGGATTTGCGTCGAAACGTGCAACGTCCCAAGATTTAATCTCCTATCTGATCACCTTTTCAATATTTCCATTTAAATGCAATTTTGCTTACATACAGATACTTGTGTCACTACAGAAGAGGGCGAGCTAGAAGCGAAACGGAAAAGGCAATGAACGCGAAATGTGAATAAAGCTAGTATTGGAAGAATTATATTTTGTTCCTAAAAAATAAGTTACTTATAAGTTACAAAGTGTAGTTTTAAGTGTATAAACTTTAAGTGATAAAATCTAAATAGAGGGAGATAAAATCTAAGGATTGCTGTATTACCCCGAAATATGGTAGACGTAGACCATTAAAGTATTTCTTTTCAGGATTAGTATGTAAAACAGACATCTCGGTAGATCTTTACGAAGTTAGCTCAAAATAAAATTATTATTATTTATAGGTTGTAATTATCAATCTAACAGTGATACTCTAGTGATTTACAACTCCGCATACGCATACGTATGTATACACATACGCATTTCCGCGCGAACGTCTTTACGAAAATGTATTTAAAGATTAAATATTTCTTGTAATGATCAAGGAAACTATCGCGTAGACTTGTATAATCTGCCAACTTGTCTTAGACTAGCGTAAATGTCTGTGTTCTTAACCCTTCTTATTCTGTGAGGAGACCCCTGTCTCGCAGTGGAACGATGAAAGGGTTAATAGTCAATATTTTTTAGCCGATGTCTGGCATGTTCGCATTACTTTAACATTCTAATATTTAAGTGATAGTATTATTTTACAGAGACTAAATTGTTTCGTTAGATAAATAATTAACAGAAATGGTACAAACGTAAATGTGTACATCGCTAACGTTTACTCGTTCGTAGTAGAATAATAAGCTTAGCGATTCCCGACACTGCATATGGGTAACTTAATCCTCTACAACTGGTTACCAGATGATAACATCTCTACGTCACAGGCGGTAAGATATAAAATTGAATGGTGTTGGTGACAATGACGCCTACGCATCCTAGAATATTTCTTCCATTTTTAAACATACATAAATCTGCTTACTTTGTCACAATCCAACAAGCAGTGAATATATGTATATTTATGTTGATTTTAAAAATTCATATTTGGAATGTAAATATCTTCAATTTTCCGTTTGTGGCACATCAATATAAAAAGTGCATATTATACTATTTATAAACAAAAAAAAATACTTCAAACTGATGAATAAGATGGACAAAGCTATAAAAATAATTTTAAGTCACTCTCTAAATTGATACCCGATATTTTACACTTATTCTTTACTTATCACTAGCTGGCAAATAATATTGTACTAATAGCTCGCTGGGTTCGATGTTTTTAAATTATGTAACTGTTCAATGACTTGAACAAAGTATAAAATGGTAAAAAAATTTACAGGTACACAGGTATAATATTGTTAGTAAAACAGCTGATTTGATTTTTTTGAGATATTATGGCATATTAAGACAAATGGTCACTGTCCTTATCATCATTATAACTTATTGAATATAATTAACAATGGATACCTTGAAAAATTTACCGATTGCACTTGATCAGGTCGGTTGTCAACAAGTTCCCTTTCGCACCCTGACCGATATTATTAAAATTTCCTCACAGTGTGTGGGATGGCAGGCAAAAGGATAGGATGGAGCTTCAAAATATGTCTTATGTAGTTTATGGCCCATCGCTGTTTTTACTAGAGTGCAGAATATTGTTTTCATGTTTTGCTGAATTTATGATGATACCCTCTTGACGCCCACTACTTGAGTTGTGGAGTTACAACAATACTTGTTCATTGGACGCTCGGGAGAGGATAGTTGAGCCGAAGTGAAATCATGTTACTTATATTCTATCTTACTATGTTTCATAACTTGCCATTACCTTAATATTTTGTACTAAAATTATTGTACGAAAATAGGGAACAATAAATTTAAACCCGGCTGCTAGAAAAATCGCTAATAAGCCGATGAGGGAATTAATAGATGTTTAAAATAGTTTTTTGACTAAACTATAGCAGCAAAGGGCTTATTTATAAAATGTGACTTCATAATGATTTCAGTGTACCCTCCTTTCTCTATAGAAACTGACGCTTAAATGTTCCATGTCACTATGTCCGCCACATCCCGATTGAGACACACAACAAAATATTTATTCGACTTGGAACAAAGTCTAACGAAAACATGTCTTTGGTAAAAATCAAACTCTATATTAATATTGAAGATCTCTATAATATTCGTACGATTCAAACACAAGCTTAAATATTTTAAAAAAATTGCTCATAAAATGTTTCCTTTAAAAAGTCTACTTTTACAATTGTTACACACAAACGAAAGTATTAACTCTATTTCATTGGAGAGTCAGTAACCATTGATAATTCACCTGTTCCTGTTCCAGCACCAGATCCCCGAGATAATAATGAAGGATATTTTGACCGTCAGATTACGCTATTTTTGCATTTATTCCTGGTCGATAACTTTTAGAAAATTCAGCTTGAACGATGTGTGCTTTTTGTTGTGATCTTATTATTAATAAATTTATTGGTAATAATGGGAATGAGTATTCCTATTTGAAAGAAGACAGCAAATTTTTCTGAACCTCTCTACATAAAGAGTGTAATTAGTTTATTAACATAAGCAGCTTTGACAAAACAGATGTTAATAACCCCTTTCCGTAATAAAGTTACCGGACGCGCCGATCTACTCACGTTGCTTTTAATGTGTTGGGAACATAATCGAATTAAAACGTGTCTGGCGCAATGATATAGAATGTACTAGATTTATTTTTCCCATAACGCTAATGCCTTTTATATGCAGTGCCAACCATATGCCAGTATATCAGTATTTCGTTGCGTGTTTTAATTTTATAAAAAATGGTTTTAAAATATTGAAAATCCATGCATAATCTTTGTAGTGATCACGCGTGACACGCTGCTATAACCGTGTCACCAACGACTGTAAAGACAGTACTGTTAGGCAATTCATATACATATACAATATACTTACGAATGTTTAGGTATTATATACCAGAGAAAAAAAATTGCAATGTAACTAAAAACGATCTGATGCAGCTTATTGTTGCGGCGTTCCCAATAAATGTATGTTTAATAAAACGTACGTTTATACATATACAGGTTAACGAAAAACCTTTAACAGAATCAGTCGCGTCGCGTCAAACTCAGCTTTTTTAACCCGATTTCGTAACATCGTTACTGGACGTGGCGGTCTACTCGCATTTCTATCTCGCTGTGTCCGGGGCCTAATGTAATTGTGGGACGGTCGCCGGTTTAATTGCGAAAAGTCGGTGCATTTGCCGTCTGATCCGCGCGCAATTAGTAGTCGTAGGGATTCGTGTGATTTAAAGCTCCTTAGAACGGTCCAGTAGACCACTGCGCTTTAATTTTTTCTTTCACATTATAACTACATCCAAATAAATTGATATAAGTAAAGAAATATGTGATTTAAACCTCGCCACAACGGTCCAGTAGACAGCAGTACACTTTTTTTTCACGTTATATATATACGTGACGTAACATTACGCGTAATCCCCGCAATGGCAGGCAGAAGAGTGCAGTACACTCCCACGTTTCACCAGTTAAACGTTATAATTATGTAGTTAACGTTACCGTTACGTTACGTATAACTATCAAATTTTGTATAATTGGAATATGTTAACGATTTTGTGCAGTTGCATAGAACTGTTCATTTTATTGTTTTCGTTATTGTATTGCAGCCCGAGACGTTGATGGTATCTTCTCACACCACTGTTTATACTGACTGTATCCTTTACACTATATCCTTTATTTGAGCGTTATTAGGATTTTTTCTCTAGTTTCTATTATTGTACTCGGAATTATTTTGAGCTGGAATATATTAGTACGTATGTCGTTAGATAAACAAGAAATGTATAGTTCAAGATAATCCGGAATATATATTATATATATTATGTATTTAACAAAATTGTGAAATTTCCAGAACTTTTTTCTTAACATCTTACGCGAACGTTTCGTTACCTCTTGTTGATAACTTATAGCCAGCCAATACGATCAACCCGTTGACTTTTTAAGCCATTATGTACACGTTTAGCTAATATCAATAAACAAACGAATAAACATTTACCAAGTAACCCAATAGGTTTATTATGGGCCGCTTTGGTGGCCGCATCATGGCGTTATTTCACTATCACTCGATATGTTATCGACTGGCATTACTATGTAGTAATGCCAGTCGATAATATATGGAAAGAATTTTTCGTCAACAAAATGCGCACCTAGCTGGTTTTGTCTTCACTTTAATATTCTAAATTTAGAGATTTCAAGCTGAGTGTAAAAAAAATTAATGATGTTTTTAATATATTGTGCAATTATTTAGTGACGTTATTCATTCAACATTGTTGACATAAGAAGCAATTAAGTTATTTAAATTTTTTATAACGATTTTCGTAATTTTAAAAATAGGCATAAGTTAAAATAATGGGACAGTTTTTAAAACGTTATTCGTTAAAATAAATGTTAAAATTAACTTATGAAAATGTATATAACATAGTGCGGCATCCTTTTCAATATTGTATTGGTTAAGTTAACAGCTATAAGTAACTTATAAAAATGTACGATACGATGTAATACGCTCTGAGGATAGGGGTCCTTCGATTAAGTAAACAAAACCCATAGTTTCTTGTGTGGCCGCATTAAAAACCTAAATTGTGCTCAAACCAACGTCCATTTAAAACCAACGGAAATACTCAGCGACAGCTGTTAGACAAAACGTCATGAATACCAATGAAGAATTGTGAAACAATACAACCGATGTGACAAACAGTTGATCATTTTTAAATCCGTTTGAATCTATGAAATGTTCAAATAAAACATGCCATACAAATGAAATAACACACAATTTTTACACTGATTTTTATTACAGAAGCACGGATTAAAACAAGAATAAAAGTAAAATTCTATTGGTAAATACCATTCGTGTACATTAAACATTTGTTGAATTAATAAGAAAAAAGCGTATAATAAAAGCCTAGAAACATGTCTCCTTTTTCAATTGCTTATAGAATGGCTCCTGGTATTTCCCATATCCATACAGCATTTGTTTCATCCTCATGCTTATAAACAACACCGGTGTAACTTATGGGCTCAGTTATTTGACTATCGATATCCGGACGATGAGTTCCAATCGCCACGGTCAACGAATGCCAGTCTTAACATAACGGGCAATATCGTTGCTTAATACAAAGTTCAGTAATGAAATAAAAGTAAGATTATTTAATACTAGGTATCAGAGGTATACATTTTACTCCTTAGACCTACTAATTAACGTTTTTAATTGAGAATATAAACAACATGGTTTCGCATAGTTTTGGTAACATATACCTATATGAACTTTTTATAATAATTCGAAGTACATAGTGACTAAAGCAACGAAAAAAATTGCATGCAAAACAAGCAAGAAGTGACTTCTAGAAGCAGCGCCAAGTGACCTTCCCATTTCCATCTATTCACGTAATAAAAATAGAGCTTTAATGATGTAGGAACTGCATTGATATAGAGACTCCATCATGTAGCGTAGGCGTTAAAACATTGTGTGCGGTATTTATATCGGTCAACCGCCAAGAAATTGCTCGCTTGACAACCAATATTCAGCTTTATTTCAGTAGGAATTAAGGATCAAAGTTTCATGCATGGTTCTGTACAAGGAGCTAATAAAAATTGAACTTTAACTTGTTTACATTTACGGTGTACTATCGATTGCTCGCATTGATTAACATTATTAAAATAATGAGGGCTTCTAAGGGTATCACAGTAATTTTTCATGTGCTTGCTTTATTTATTGTGTAGCGAATAAAGCTACTGTTTCTGCTTGTATGCCGCCAAGACATAGGAGGGACTTGCTTCTACTCAGTTTCAAGATAGTTAAGTAACATTTATACAAATTCTGATTTTTAGATAAATATTGACGCAGATCACAACCCATTCATACTTAAAAAACGACATAAATGTAAAATTAAAAAAAAGTGCATACATGGTTTACTTATCAACAATTTCGATTATAATTGTTTAATTTATTGATCCATTAACTAGAAGAGCAACTGATTGATACACCGATGATGATACACCATACACAAAGCCATGTATACAGAATAACTACTATACATAGGAAATATGTACGGCAATTTCACTGTAAAACTTGGCATAGGTTGTTTTACACACATTTTAATGCTAAAACTTGTCGGTGTCAATCATTATTTAACTATAATATGAAAATGTATAGTCACCGGTACTACACAATATAAATGACATGAATGTCATGTATCTCTAATAGTTCCCGATGCACATAAGCGCACGAGACCTGTCACATGTCACACACGAATAATAGAAATGCAAATTTGATTGAAACCGTTCAGTTGAGGGACAAAGTTCCAATGAAAGATACATTCGTATGTACTATGAACGAACATACAACCATGTCGTGCCAACAATGCCTTGCCCCTGTTCAACGTTCTATTCTTAAGGGCCATACGCACAACGCACGTATTCGAAAATTAATATTAGGTAGGTACAACCATTTTATTATCGTTATATCAAATGTTGCTTTAGGAAAATTATTCGTATAATAAGAATCATGTTGGAAATATTAAACAAGCTTGCAGCAACACTATAATATTATATCTCTAGTTGGACACAAATATTTTCGTGGTAAGGTACACTATAAACATCGATTTAGCAAACGCAATGCCTTTGTAATCACGGCTTACATGCGTCGAGTCACCAATATTTCTTCCTACGGTACCTTTTCAACGAGAGATGGCTGACAGTGATTTTACTTACTTCCTTTTGTCTTTACCAAAACGAAAGAGTCGTACTGGCTGACGAACAGTGTCACAGTTTCAGTGTGATGAGGATTATAACACACTGCGGCTTAAGGGCTGTTCCACTTCGCAGTCCTAGTTTTAGCATTTGTAGCAGTAACGGATAGTGTGTAAACAGTTTTAACCATTCGCACGTAATGTACAAATGGAATGACTTGTGCACGTGGACTATTTTCTATCAGTCATCATGACTATTATACCGTGCGCCACTAAAGAATGAACCATTTAACAGACAAGATATTGTCTCCTGTTATCATCTAACTGTACGGAAAAACTCATATACACATAAATACACGTAAACATTAATAAAAGACTACAAGTGTGTAATAACTATATTACCTGTATTAGGTATATGTCCCGATCATGTTTACATGCTATACATATGATTCAGATACAAGTAATCTCCGCTTTTTTATTTGCTCACCTGCTAAATGACGAGTTACTGCCGCGGTTAAATAGTTATTAGAAGTATATTATAGCTGTTAGCAAATAGTTCTGCACAAATTGACTGTTGACTGAAGTGTACATACGGGGTTGTCTCGTTCGTCGAATGATTGCAAACGCGACTGATGAGCGACAGGCTCTGGGTTCGATGCCGGATCGGGTATTATTGAGTTTTTCTAACTTGAAATTTCTAGTAATAGCTGGAATCTGGATGTATGGCAACAGACCCACCTCCTATTCCATAGTGGGCCGCATGACCTAATTGGGGAAATGTGGGTATGTGCGTCATCTCTGATACTCATTCGAAGATTAAAAACGTAATGTTACATTAGCCCAAGTGTATTTAACAATTTCGCAAGAAAACTACCAGTTTATACACTATCGTGTCGGTTAGTGCCATTACTACGGGTAATATGGCTCAAGCCTCTTTTAAGTTCGTTCAAGCCGAGTCACATTACAAGTTCTTAGTCGAGTAGTGAAACAAGTGACAAAAAGTGTTTGATTTAACTGAGCGTCGTAAGATCTTCAAAAGTTAAACGGTTTTTGATAAAAGAAATAGAGATACTTTTGACAACGATAAAACTTGAAGTTATTGGGCTCGCAATCTATTGAATACGGATTTGTGTCAAGTACAGTCAAGAGATCTAGTTTTCAAGTTTCGTGACGAATGGATTGAATTTTATTCGAGCGTTGAAATATTTAGAGGCTTTTTTTCCGGAAGAGAAGTGGCAATCAAACAGGCCTACTCCAACATATAAATGTTGAGTGGCTAAAGTGGAAAATTCCAGCTGATTTCGTTTCTTAAACTTTGATATAATATGTTAATATTATGCATACGTATGTTATTTTCTTTTAATATTTAGACATAATAAAAATGACCACATCATCATCATCATCATCATCATCATCATCAGCCCACAGCTGTCCACTGCTGAACATAGGCCTGACTATGAAAATGACCACAACGGTTAATAAATCACGGGAAAATGTCATCATTGAAAAATCTGTTTTAAAATAATGTTGCTTTACTCTCACTTCGAATACATTGGATAATTGAATACATTAGATAAAAATCACGTTGTACTAGTAGTCTAATTCCGGAAAGAAAATGGAAACAAAAAAAGAATACAACTGTTTATAGCGAAATCTACTTTCATGTAACTTTCCAAAACATTGAATTTCAAACGAGCCAGCAACGCGAACTATGTACGTATGAATCATACCGGGTCACATACATGGTCGCTGACAGTTGGCCGCGCGGTGCCAATCGGTAAACATGATTTATATGAATCAACGAGTGAAAATGTCCGCGCTCTCCCTGCTACACAACGCGTTTAGAGTATTGAATTTGCGATTGTTTTCATTTCATTGCATTGTATTCGTTTTACTATTTAAAATGATGATATATTTTTTTTCTTCAATATTATCAAATTAAATTTATTGGTTCTTTTAGTTTTCACGGCGATGCACAATATAGTTAAATAAATTAAACAAGAAATATACACATTTATCTGGTTGAATTTCTCATGCGGTAAGACCGAACACGGACATTACCTTAGGATTAATTGAAGCTTTAGTCGACTCTAATCACCGTTAAATTCGTCGTACCACTCTTCCACGGTTTCTAAACCTTTAAAAAGAATTAATTTTTGAATAACAATAAAAATTTCATCTCTATATTTAATATTCATAAGTTTTTTCAAAAAGCACAACAATATGTATACGCAGTAAGAAACGGTATAAGAAACGTTAAGAAAACGAGCTCACCTTTCTTTAATTTATTCCGAAACAGATGACAAAGAGCCCGTGAAATTGAACGGCCCAGAAGAAAAAAGTCAGAGGGTATCAGAAATAGATCTGACAATTTCTGAGTTAACAAGAAACAAAACCACAAATATTCCGTAAAGTCGTATCGATTACTTACGGCGTTTTGACCTCGAGTTAAGTGGAAGTTTATTAGAATAGTTGAGGTTTTATTATTTAATTGACACTTGTTATTATTTTTATTTGGTTTTAGCGTACCCAATAGCAATTTATTTAATTTTAGAGTAGGTACTAGTAGTAGGTAGTAAGCTGATAATGATGAGGATGATGAATATTGTGTTAAATCAGAATGAAACTTAATTTAAACTGAATATTAATCTTCGAGCCAGTTACTAAGCTTGTCGTTGTCGATATTGAAAAGACCTAAATTACTATCATAACAAATTATTTATCTATTATGGGTACTATTCAATTAAACCAGCTATTACTATTACGTATTTAAAAATGTATTGTATAGTAAAAAGGATGACAAAGCGATAAGCTTGTCATCGCCTTAAGCAAATTTTGACAAATAGTAACTCAATCTTCCAACAAACTCTAAATTCTCACGAAAGAGATATCTTATAATTTCGATCATACATTGTTAAAAATTGTAATTCATACGCTGGCAGCCTTGTCGGAAGCTATTCGAAATTCGATAATTAAACATACACATTCGAAACTGAAATTAATATGGTTAAATAACTTCAAGTTGAAATACGCACTTCGTACGGTTTTTTTTTTGACAAGTCTCGAAATGCCGCTAATGACACTCCAAACGACCGATACCATCATATCAAAACTATGCCACGAATATTACCACCATAGAACAGTTTTTTTACGTTTAGTGAAAGCCTATATATTTATACACGCAAGGACAAGAAGAGACTGAACTAGTAGGGTTTTATAGCGATAGGCTAGATGTAGCCACAATCTCACCTCATGATAAACGTAGTGTCTAAGCCTAAGTGTCTGAGGGATTGCGTAGTGTCTAAGATTTGGGACATCTGTCTAGAAAGGACCTACTCAGTCTTGTTTTTAGCTTTTTGAATTGTACTACAATTGAGTTTTGCGATTGGTATAAAATATAATATACAAACGAAAGAGATGTTACTAATGAGACATGTGTCTGTAATAAATATTTAGATCATGTTTTTCTTGAACACTTTCTCAGTCTTCTTTTCTTTTTCACTTTTTTATAAAACAGGTACGTATTGCTATATATTGCTACTCCTATAACACTAAAATGAAACGCATCACGCCATATTATTTTATACTGATCCAGTGGAAACAACGCCGTTAACTAACCAACCTACCGGTCGGAATACATAGAGAATGCAGGCAATTAAAAGTCTTCCATATGTTTCCGTATTAATTACCTAACCATATAAAGAAGAACTTTCTTTTTGGAGTTTCCATTAAAGCTGATAAATTTCACATCTCACAATCTACGAGGTCACATCAACACTATTATCGGTGAGCTATGAAGCAAAAAAAGGCTTGCCCATTTTTAACCATTAGTACATCAAAAAGCATAACAATTACAATTACAACAGTCATTTATGTAACAATATGAATTTTTTGGTTTAATGTAGATTTTAATATATTTTTTCCATATTCGTCAAAAGGCAGATTAACCTTCAGAAACGCCTAACGTGAAGTAAGGCAACGTTCAGAAACATCTCACTAGCCGTTACGGAT
>DWEE01001502.1:0-13173 GCA_018245755.1 Parelbella macleannani
TCTAAAAATACACTACATAAGAAAAACAAATTAAATTGTCAATAATTATGGAAATAACATTGCTAATTAACATAATTAAATTCGTCTAGTCTAATAAAGGAAAATGATTTTTTAATAATTTGCGATATAAATGTAAATATTGGCAATCGAATTGCAAAGAAAATAGGCGAAATCAGATATAAATGTTAATTAATAAACATATTATGTTGAGAGACGCGGCAATCTAATATAGACACCCGTAATAACGATGCTTGTTGCTGATCACGGGGGTTAAAAGAGTAGAATTATTGTTCTATGGGTTATACTTACCACCCATCATAAACCCCATAAGTATTACTATGAGAAAATATGGCAATAGTTCCACCCCAATTCCATGGTATGTATGACACAACACGCCAAACACGGTAACACCGGACACCTCTGTCTACCTATACAGAGCAATATAGGCGTGATGTTACAAAAACAAAACTGCTACACGTAGACTTTAAGTTCGCAACACACAAAAGCGCCAGCGAGCGTCGAATGTCAAAAAGTAACGTGAAGCACCGTGCAAGTATTCAGTGAATATTTTCCAGTGAGAGAATGCAACGGAAATGCAAAGCATACAGAATTGGAGTTCTAGGACAAGGAGCGCCCGGCGCCGTCATACAAATGCGCACAGTTCACACGGACCTCGATTCCCTGCCGTAACACTAGGAATGCATCTGTTTTGAATACTAACCTTCGACTAAACCTTAACCCTAATTACATGTTCTATAAATCTGTCCTCTTTAATAAAATGTATTTCCTACTTTATATATTTCACTCGCATAACGTTTAAAGGAATGAATAAGATACATATACATTTTCTGCTAAGCCTTATTTCATATTTAAAGCCAGTATTACAATGTTTCTGTTTCAATCATTTCGTGTGACCTAGATATGCGTCACTGTACTAATCTAGTGTGTCGCGCGCGGTTATTCGTGAATATTAAGTATTTCTCATTCGTACGTTGACATGTACACAAATGTTCTAATTTCAAATGGCCGCGCGATACTAAATTGTTGCAGGATTCTAAATAGCTACATGATTCTACATAGCTAAATGATTCTACATACCTACATGATTCTACATAGCTACATGATTCTACGTAGCTACATGATTCTACATAGCTGTATCGGAAATCACGGTACATCCTTACATTACATAATATATGAATCACTGCATTAGGATTTTCTCTTTCTGTTCTATTAAAGACTTATTGAATCGCTCTAGCATTGCAACAGCATCTGAATCGCAAACTTTAAGGCTTAAGTTAAATAAATAGTACAAGTCTTAGAGCTGACGAGATAGATAATTACACTGGTTTAAAGCGGCGTTGATACATAAACTGGTGTTCCCTCCAGGTGACAACATCCCGTACAAATAGCGCTATTAACCTCGAATGTACAGGGTGTCCATTAGAACTAAAACATTTACGGGACTCTACTTTGAATTTTGTTAACGAAAAAGTAGAGTATTATGCATTTTTTTAGTATTGTTCATGTTGTTCATTAAAAGTTATAACAATTCAATTACATGTTCTACATTATCTTATCATGTTTATTGACAAAACAACAACTCAGTAAACCGGTTATTAACTTCGTAGCATCAAATGTGACAGCCATAAAATATATCAATAATTAGCTCGCAGCTATAGTTATCTAAAAAGAAAGCATTTATTACACCGCGTTGATTGGTAACCCTACTTGAAGACGAGTGAAGCTATCTCTTTCTTTCGCATGCTGTGCATTTGCTATCTCGTTTGCACTCGTATTACTCGTATGAGAACAGCTGACTTGGTGAGAATCTGAGAGAAACAAATTCACATGTAAGCAAGTACAAGAAAATGATGGTAAGTTCATTGTGTTGAATATAAGAAAATATTTTCTTGACTTAAAATATGTGTATATGATAAATAAATTTCTAGTTTTTGTCGTAACTTTGCATTCTTATAAGCTTTTTCTAATAATGAATTCCGGCAAATTATACTCTTTATATTCCAGCAGACTGATTAAATGGAATGAATTTAAAAAAAGTAACTGAAATATAAAGAATAATGAAACACTGGCAACGAGACAAATCAACGAAGTGAAAAAAAAATGCTATATTTGAACGTATTATGTATTTTGAGTATTGTATTATGATATGTAGAGTTATGAATGAACAGAGCTGCCGATATCGAATCTCGGCAGTTGTGCAAACAACACGCGATCAATGGCCCGGCCTTCTCAACGACGTTCTCTTCTAAAGGCAATAGCTCCTTCGGGAATTAACTATCTTCGATGTATTGTAGTTTATGGTTGCTTGATAGCTTTCCTCTATCGTATTCTTCCCTCGCGATACACGTTTATGGCTTCAGACTCATAAATGCAAGATTATAATCTTGATAACATATTATAATATTTTATTATGCAATATTAACTGAGCAAATAAAATATCGTTGCTTGAAGCTGCTTTGAAAGTTACATGTGAATGTATCGAATTGTATGGCATTAATGCGTATGATGGAAAATATGACACATTAAAAAGATTAACTTCATGTAATTTCTCGTTTCAATTTATGAAGTCTTGGGTATCCGCAATCAGTCATGGTATGATGTTAAGTCAATACTCTGTCATAATTGTAATGTCATGTTATTCGACTTGAGTAATGACAACAATTTCCTTTGATATAAAGCCGTTTAACGGCAGCCGATAATTGGTATTATGATTGGTAAGGCAATATATTCCTATAACTTGTTATACCAGACTAATACCTTTCATTTATTGCTGTGCTCATATATTAGTAACTACGTGATGGCGTAAGGTTAATCAGTTTTATGTCGTACCATTGATTTAATGACAATGTTAACATGCACAAATATAGAATTGCATAACTATGCTAACTAATGTCCTTTTGATAATTCCATAAACGCGATTGAAAGTAATTTATGCGCTCATTTAAGCAAGCTCATAATATCTTATAATCAAGTTTGCCGTCTCGCTGAATCATTGAGAAGTCGAGAATAATTTGATACGTGGGGCGACGTCGAGATACGGGGCGAAGCCCATTTGTAGCGCAAACTGCTCTGAAAACATTTTGAACCAAGTTTATCGTTTGCTAACGTAGAATTGGACTTGTCATGCGCTTTCTTTGCACGCGCCACGCTCATAATTTCATTTTCTTCGTCGGGGCAACATGAAGCAGCGGAGCTCATTTCATAACCCATAATGCGTTCGCTCCGTCCCTTTTGTTCCCGGCGCAAACGAGCGGGATGGAACAGCCATAAAATTTACGAGCATCGGAGTTTGAGCTCTACTGCGGTCGAGATAAATGTAGTTTTCGGTCGCGGTGGAAGGTTCCTTCCGGGCTCTGCAAACGGCGCACTACATAACACTCGTAGAAGTTTTCCGCTTCATTTATTAGCAGGCGATGTCGACGTCGAGCCAATAAAGCGGCGAGTACTCGCCACCCTCTCTAGACGATTTATGAGTGAAACTCGCACTAATTCCACTAACAGCACTCCCCTAATTTGAATGTTAATTTTTAACAATTTAAGGATGTTTAGCGGGTTGTGTGCGCCGAGCGCGGCGCGCGGAACAATCTCTGCACGCTGCGACTCGTTTCCTTTTACAACTCGCATTTGTAATTCCCTTGAACATTAACATGATATTATAAAATATGCTACATATTCTTTTGTATTTATTTTTCACATTGATGTTTTTTTGCTCGTATATTTTAATTATGTGGCTAAATGTGGCTAATTTATTTATTATTACCTCTGTGGAAATGCTATTAAATTTAAAATTATGAAGTGTCTAAGTTTTTTTTGTATTATCTTTAATTATAGCCATTACAGGTACTTTATTAATATGTAAATGTTATTCATTCGTAAATGTTCGCAAAATTACCAATTAAAAATATATACTAACGTTTTTATCTTTTCCTTATATTTCCTACAATCCTTATTAATTTAGTTCATTTGTTTTACGATTATCTCGTAAAGGTTTCTGAGTTGCCTTCACTTTGTCTTGTCGTGTTCTTGTTTGTTGACTATATAACACATACATAAACAGTATACTATACTCTACATATACATAAAAAAACGCTAATTCTCCCAAATTTAATAAATCCCATAAATATCGTTTAAACATTGTAAAAATATTTGTACCTAACGTCGCGTTATGAAATAGAAAATCTGTTTTTCTCTATCAATCTCTAATGAGTGATATATAATCTTAATCTGCAGAAGTCAGAATTAATAAACTCCGAAGTCGTTTGTGTCTCACTCCGTGAAGATCCATTAAAGCGCGGCGCTATAACTAGACGCCAAGTTTCAATCTCGCCTCACAAAAGACCAAGTTTCACTGTAACTTGTAAGTCTTTGATAAGTATTCGCTTTGTGTTAACGTTAAATTTTAAAACTGAATTAAGTGAATCGCGTGTTTTTAACAGAGTTATATCGTTAATTTGATTTCTGCCGGCTTAACATCTTGTGTAGAGCGTTTTCAAGAGGTTTTACATTATGACTTTCGTAGTATGTAAATATATATGTACACTTAAGTACAGCTAGTGTTATGTTTAATTTAGTGATAATTATTATTTATCCAATAAAATATGACTGAGCGAAACTATCTCATTCACATGTTTAATAACAACGACCAAACCTAAACGTTCTCGATTCAAATTATCTTTCATTGTTGTATCAACTTTATCACATTGTTAGGTATATTCCATATATCTTGTTCCCAATAAGGCTTCAAAAATTAATTATAATGTTTATAACAGTGGTGAACGTATATTAGGTCTTACTGTAATATCGCTCTCATCGTTCGAATAAGAACGAACAATTTGTGAGCAATTACTGAACGATATCATTCGAAAATTTAATTATTACTTTATGACATAGAAAATATGTTTTTTGTTATCATACAATAGCTTATTATACAATTATGGTTGTTTAATTTTTTGCCATTGTACTCGTCATTTGATAAGTTATATCTACCAAGACGCAGTTGCTGCTAACTAGATACAAAGTTAGCGCAATATAGTTACTATAGTTACTTAGAAAACGCTAAACGATACGTAGTTCACCTTTACGAGTTCCTGCACCTACCTAAACAAATATCACACGTGTTATATGACTGATTGATGCCTGTAGCCGCAAGCAGCACTGATCCAGCGCGCGCCGCGCGCGCCACTTGACCTGAAAAGAGTCCGATACGCGGCAAAGGGGACGGCTGCTCTACAATTATAGAGACCTTAGCGCACCCTTCAACGTGTCGTTAGCGATAGGGTTTTAATACTTTAGACCTAGAGTTTATATGTGTATATACGTATGCGAAACAGTTAATCAGCTCGTAAGTATCGTTTAATCGTGTCTTGCGTTACTAGGCGATAGAAATATTTCTAGCTGGTCACGATGATGGTATTGTTGGGTTAATAATAATTTAAACGGTGTTTCAGGGGCGAAATAACAATGGAACAGCAATAAAAATTCAGCGTACATGTCTGTTTTATTATACTTCAAACGACGTTTAGGATTTCGTGCACGCGACCGCCAAAGTCGATTGTGTGCTTACAGCAACGTTTTATATTGATAGCTGACACAGTAATATCCCTGCAGAAGCGTTTTCGAATGCAAATTTTACGGCGCAACGCATTTTTATCAAAGCCCCTCTTTATACCTCAGAAATAAGACGCCGGTCTCTGTAATCTCGCAATACGACAGCACGAATTACTTTTTATTGTAGTTTCTTATTCTTTACAGGTAAGTCGCTGTAGAGCTCAGCGGGGCTGGGGTTCGATATATGACGCGTACGGGAGCGCGACACGTGATGGCACAGGTAAGTTAACTGGCATAACGTCACGCCTGTATTTCCCCCAAGGGGCAGGCCGAGCGAATTCACTCCCAGGATTCATTAGTGGTTATACGTACCGTGTAATACGAGTGAGCCGAGTGGTTTATACCGATCTAAAATATTTTACTACGAAACGATTCAGTTTTAATATTCATAAAGTGTATTAGCATGAAAATAGAAGAGTTTGCATAATTGAATGATCTCAATAACCATTGCAATTGAAGCCTGGTTTTATGAATGATTATGCGTAATTGTGTTCGGCAGCGCGGCTCGCGTAATCACCGCCTTGCGTTAGTCGTTTGTGGGTTTATTTGTATGGAAATGAAATAGCAAAAAATGAAACAAACATAAGTAGATAACAAATTGTTATAGTTGTAAACATTTTATTTATTTGTTATTTCGACTGAAACTCTGAACCGTCTTGTACCTATATCTGTATGTAGAGATGAATGTAGAGACGCACGGCAGGTGTGAAGGATAGGCATTGGAGCTAGATTATCCCTGCCTGTCCCATACAAGGCCTGATGTGATGATATAATGATCAGTCTCTCTGATGTTTTGTTGTAATTTTGACCAATGTTTATGAACAAGACATTACTTTAAGGACGCTTTCAGACCAATGTATTTTCGGCGTACGTCTTATGCTTTAACAAACGCGCGTTTCATTTTGGCGCTACGTACAAATACGAGCGTATACGTGCCAACAATACGCTGGTCTCAAAACGCCCTAAATTATACAAGTATGTTTTTATATATCAAAAGATATTAATATTGTATGGGCATTAATGGCTAATTGTCCTAGTGATTTAGAATTCCGCCTACCATTCCGATGCTCCGTTGTTTGATTCCCTGTCTGTTTACATAGTTATATCTATTTTATTATAAGTTCATCAGTTATATTATGCATCGAATCATGAAATAGGTGGTGAACCTATTGTCGTACACGGAACACAAATCCCGACTCCGAGCTATTACTCGAAATTGCAAGTTAAAAACAAATAACATTTTTCCCGATCCGGGGTTCTAACTAAACTAAATCTACTAGCCACTTAATATACTGCCGCACTGCCACAGTCAATACATTAAAAATGCTATCCTCAATACACACAAACGTAACACATACACACATAAATACACACATACATTCATAGCCTTTAGCAAATGTAGCGCGAGTAAATGAATGATTAACAACATAATCCGAATTGTGCGCGCGTAAATAGTCAAACTCAAACAGATTATAATTGACGAGGTAATTGCTCATATTAATCGCCGCTAATACCTCCCGATATTGCGCTAAATATTTAATGAAGATACGAGGCGGGAGCGGTGTTATAATAGCCTGCGATATACACTTGGTGGCGGGAAACAATGAGGAATATTTAAATTAGCGAACGAAAACCGAAACCGACGTACATGAATGATGAGATTGATGAATGTAGAAGAAGTACGGCAGGTATGCAAGGGTAGGGATATTTAGCACTCCGTGCTCTGTGCCTAACTCGTAAGGGACTTGGTGTGAAGATATGTATGGATGTAAATTAACGAGTGGGAATCGATTTTAATTATGACATACCTGCTGTCAGGCTCAATGGCTATATTGAAGACAGTAAATAAGAGATAGTTGTACGTAATGTCTTGTATTGCAATATTTATTCTATAAAATAGTTCTGTTATATTTATGCTCTATCCTAAACTCGCTTACCCAGTGTGCGGATTATGAGAAAAATCCTACAGGGGAGAAGCCCATGTCCTACAAAGGACGGAGACGAGCTGATAATGATGATATTCATTCTACCATATGTTTGTGCATATATTTGCTATAATTTTATGTACAACATGTTCTACAATGAAGGTAAATTCGTCCCACATTTCGTATTATATTGTTGATTGACTTAAAAAGAAGTCAATCTGTATAATACTTCAGTGCGTTTATGAGTCAATAAAATGTAATCTAATTCGTACACAGATATTCCTTACACTTGCTTCTGGAACGTTCCGCGTCCCCTCCCCACCCGCCTCGCTCGGCAACGGTAGCAAATACCAAAATCTCTCGCAAACGACGCTTTATTTACGCAAGGGGAATTTCTCGGCTTTGATCTCTCCTGTGCCATTTTCTTATACCCTCGGCTTTAATTATTTCGCCTTTGAGCCTCCCTCGAGTTCGCGGAGTGAATTTTAAGAGGTTGTCACAAAATGGACTCTTAATTACCGAGTCGGAGTCGTATTTGTAATAATTAATAACACTGTTTTATTTTGTACGTTTTTAGGAACTTTCAAGGTTTTTGTTTGTATCTTTGGAATATCTCGATCTCTTTGACCTGGTTTCTTGTTTTGATTAGTGTGTGGCTTGTATTTCGCTGTGACTATTTTTGCTCATATCTGCTGTTAGATTGTAATGTAATTTGAATAATTGTAATTTAAATTATTTTAATTTAATTTAAATTATTTAGCTTAATCTGATCCACTTTAACTTAATGAAGCATGATATATGTACCTATCTATAATTGAGGTAACACTTGGCCTTAAATTGTGATAATATTTTGTGAATGTTTAGTGTATACCTTGTTGGTGCAATAAATAAAATAAATAAATAAATAAATCATACAGGCATAGGCGGTGGCGTCGGTGGTGGCGTAGGTTCAGGATCTGGGTCCGGCTCCGGAATCATATTGGTTTTATCGGTGGGCTTGGGCCATGGCGGCACCACCTGCGTTACTGATACCGTTGGCGAGTCCAGATTTACTGACAAGAAATAAAATTATTGGTCTACCTTTTGTTACAAAATACGGTATAGTTATTATTGTTAAATTAGATAAGATTCCAAGACAAACTAAGTTGTAGGTATAATGTAGAATAATACGTTACCTTTAGATACGTGAAGTTAATCGCTTCCGAATACAAAAAAACGATTGTCAATAGCTAGTGGTATTTTTTTCATATACTAAATTGGTTTAATATCAATTTTTTTATTAATTTTAATAACATAAAGTTCATAGGATAAAAAAACAACAAATGTAGAAGTATTTTGCGACCACCTGTAAGACAAGTCTGTTGTGATAGCATGTACTTAGTAATTGCCAATGAGAAATAATTTTTAGAAGCGTATTGTACAATTTATATGTACCAATTTATACAAAAATATTTTATAATTGCGATAAAAAAAAAGTAAATTTACCGAGTTTTGACGGCAATGTCTCTGGTTCTACATGCTTATACCTCAGTGGTATTGGCGGTAAATAATCTTCCTGTATGCTCTCTACCAAAGATATGATGTCACCCATTTGCTCTTCATCAAGCTGTGGTTACATAATATTTAAAAACATCATTATCGAAAGCACAAAATTAATAATTAATTAAAGCACAGTTCTAATGCAAAAAGGATATTAGGTAATTGGAACCTGTAATTGTCTATTGTCAAATAATAAGTTAAACTAACATTTGTACGTTTATCGGCTAGTGTTTCATGCGGCAAAACATCTTCTAAAATTTCAGTGCCGTCGCCATGTGCCTGACTGGTTGGAAGGGGTATCGTCTTTGATTTTCCTCTCGCTCCAGGCAGTTGTTCGTCGCTTAAAGTACAAACTATTTGCGCCTGAAAATTATTATTATTATTATCATAAATTATACCAAACACACATCGTATTTTCATATTTTAAAAATCACCTTGGGCTTTTTCTTCTTTATTTTCAATACTTTAAAAGCGTGGATACAAAATTGCGTTGTTGGAGGTAAATAATCCCAATTTTTCGTAAACACTGCAGCCATTGTTTCTGGATTAAGAAGCATCATACAACATGCTTTTCCAACATTTACGGATCTCAACCCATCAGTTGTACGTGGATATGGGTCAAAAAGATAATACATATCTTTTTGTCTCCAAATACCTAGCGCATAATTATTAAATTCCAATATACCACTATTGTATTCATGACTGAAAAATTCTTCTAAACCAGTCCTTATGTTAAATAAACACTCCTTTGTCGTAAACAGCTGCCCCTTAATACGCTCTCTATAAATTATAATTTCACACGCATATGGTCCTAGGGTGATCTCATTCGGAATATTATCTATTGTCATGTCTATCATAACCTTTGGGTGTAAGGCATCCACGTACAATTTATTTCCGAGACGCAATACTTTATCCAATGTTTTGGCAAACCATGTATTTGGTGGAGATATTTTCGCATAAGTCAATGCTGCAATGGCAATCGGTACAGCTTGTCTGTACTTTGCCTCTTCAAAGCATCTATCACCTAAATGCATGTTAGCATTGACAATAGCACAGTTTTCGTTTAAGATTCTGTACCCCATTAAAGCTTTTTCTGCTTGTGTAAGCTCTTTATCTGATTCAAAATCTTCATCACACTTTTCATCTACCATTTTCAAAACTTTAACAGGTGCTAGGACGTATTTCTGGTCTTCTACAATACTGCGCGCGAGCAAAAGCTCTGCCACCGAGTCCAAATCTTTTACATTCATAATAGCAGCACAGCCATTAGTAAAATTGGAATACGCCCTTGAATCTCGACCAGCTGGATCGAATATATAATAACAGATTCTGTCTTTCCATATTACTAACTTCAACACCCTAGCAGGAACATTAAATATAAATTTCATCATTGTTAACGTACATTAAATTCATATTTTAAGTTACAAAATTATTAATAATAAATACCTTGTTAATAAAATACCAGCCCGAGATTCTTTAAAGAATGCCTTAAGCCCTCGGCACAAATTATACACAGTAGGGTCCAAAGACATGGTGTAACCGACGACATCCGGTTCTGCTAAAAGAACTTGCATTCGTTTCCTATTCAGTACCAATGTCTGCTTTTTACCAAATGGCAAAACTTCGCACATTCCTTGCACGGAAGAATGATCGTGAACTTTATCCAAGCATTGGATATACCTTTTAACAAATGGTGTATTAGTATCTAATTTGTAAAGCCAAATATAATTAACGTTCAACAGTAAACACGAGCTCACCATTGGTCACCAGCTTCTACTAAATTATCGACGAGCTTCATAGTCCATTGCTTAGGATGATAGTGAAACGCTAAACAGTAAGCCATAACGCTCATCGCAAGAGCTTGTCTACCTCTGGATCTACCACCTAGAGATGCATTGAACATTGTCAAAATCATCGGCATAAAGGTAAAAAATATATAAGGGATGTACTTAAATCAACTTACCAAATTTTGCATCGTACATGTTGAACGATCCAGTAAGAATACCATAGTGAATGTTAGGTCTCCGCTCCTTCGTGCAGGGTAAAACAGTCAACGAATGTGTTTCGAACATTCCTTTTTTTAAATCGGCCGGAACATACACCTATTATGTATATAAAATTCTTAAGAATTGTTACAATAACATACATTTGGAAAATGAAAGAAAAAACTGATCTACTACAGACAGAAAACCGCTATGTTTAATTCAACCGAAACCAAATTTAAACATCGGAGACCAAACCTCATGCTTGTGGTGGAGCACCGCGACATAATATGAAGCGTTAGAATTGAGATTTGTTCGCAATTCCTTAGTTGGAACATCATTTATTGGAATTTCAGAATGTATACACAATTTGCTTGCTCATTCATTATTTTACAAGGCTATGTTAAGTCCTGTGTCAACTTAACAAGGTTAAGACTTTATATTCACGTACATGTTCCGGTTTTGGTATTTCATCAAGACCACAGACGGAATCGTCATCCTTTGGATGCTTTTGGATGTGTCGTGCTCTTGGCTTCCCATCCGTTGCACTCAGAACTGAATAGTGAGCGCTACCTCGTGATCTGCAATAAGACAACAAATTTAAAGAATATGTACATAGGTTGTGTATATTTAAATATTTTTTTAGAATTCTTTAAATACCTAGGTCTATTCTTTCCCATTTTCGATTTCCTAAATGCCATGCATTTCCTAAAAAAAATCAAATATTTTTATTATTACTAAATAATTATATTCCATATGTATGTACGTACATAGCCACTTCCTTTTAATAATATGCTTACTCTGACTTACCTACATTTATATTTCGTGCAAACTTTTCTACATATCCTGAAAAATTTGAAAATACGAATAAGGAGTAATTTCTATCAAATTGCAGATCACATTACTTAGATGCATATTATGCCGATCCGATGGATACCACAAAAGAATTTACAGAAACTTACCCCCCCTTGTGACATGGTCCTTTGCGGTGTTTCTTATCCCTAAAACATAACATATTTTTAAAAATATCTTTATAAGTGAAAATTAAAATATTTCCTTAAAATACATTCATAGTTTTTTACCTTGGAAATTTTTTAGGCCCACCAGGCAAATGAACTACTTCAGGAACGAAATTAGAATCTGCGTTTATGACTATACCGCTATGAGGTTTATATAATCTGAAATTATTAATTTTCAAACCATTATCATCTTAGCTCTCAAAAAAAATTATTTTTAGACTTGCCTACTTTGGTTAAATTTCGGAAAACACCATTAAGTTAGACATCGTATTTGAGCATCACAGTGCTGCTCTTCTTTGATGCCATCTTTTTAATATCCTTAATAATATTAATCGTACATAATTATCTAATATTTATATATATATGTAATTAATATATAGTAATACTTGCAACGATGCATAATTTAATGTTTATACCTGTCTTTTCATATTATTACAACCTTTGGCAGTGGATAAATATATTTAAATATATGTATATACCTACATAATATGTATAAAGAGATGTTATGGTCATGGTGTAATTTTACACTGTGTATATGATACCTCGCCTGTGTCATTTACATACCCACATCGAAAACCATACATCCTCATTCATAGTAGTGTGAGTAAGAGTGGCTTCTTTTGAGACTGCTGAACACAGTGATGTACTAAGCACGTCGGAGGCCGGGGGCGGCATCGCTACATGAGGCCTCCGGTCTGCTCAGAAATTGATTCTTTTATAAGTCGTTATTTATGAAACTGTTTAAGATTTATTATATCTAATCCATGGAATTGTCCGAAAACCTTTCTTGTTCCTTGCGTAGACCATAAAAGAGACCTCCTCTGCAAATTTCTTAGTCCTAGCAAAGGTCGGCTCTACTGTGCGTCGATGAGTTATTCGCACAAATAAGGTCTTCCTTTTCATTGATAAAGATTGATAGGCTTCTGGTAGAGAACAAACCTTTGTATAGATCTACGTGTACGCGTAGGTATATCTACATAGAATATGTAGAATATGTAAAATGTTGCCTTTTGCGATTATCCTTAACTAATAGCTACTCGTATGTACATATTTATGTATAACTAGACTTTCTAACTAAAC